>OV702294.1:121266347-121426347 GCA_916181665.1 Avena sativa
CTTGGTGTCCGGGAAGGCGATCATGTTGTTCTGTGCCAGAGGTCTTGGCGCCGGGAACACGAGCTAGGCGGGTCGAGGGTTCGGTCTTCGAGTTCTAGGAGGGAGAGTTCGGCGCTCCTTGTTGATCCGGGTGCAGGGTCCCACATCGACGGTCTTGGATAGGCGGAGGAAGCACATAACATATATATCACCTCACGGATCTGCAACTGCCCGAACCAACATACCAACATGACCACCTCTGCCTTAACAGGACTACATCAAACATCAGGAGCGCACACGAGGAATACCACTAGGACAGAGCCTAGTCAAGGAACCAGCCGACGATGAACTTGGCCAAAAGGCGTAGCAGAGGCGGACCAACGCGCTCGTGGAGCACTGGCCGGAGATAGTGGTGTCCTGCGGTGAGGGCGGACGGGACGACGACGGGCCAGACTTGGTCAAGGCAGAGCAGGACGATGATGGCCGCACGGAGGAGACGCAGGGCGGCCACGGCGCTGCGACCGGAAGGTGGGGCTTGAGAGGTGGCAGAAGGCGACCTCGAACCGGCTCGAGAAGCGCAGGCGGCGGCTTGCACGGGTCGGTTGGCGACGGGACTCCAGCGAGATTCTTCTCGGTCGAGCACAGAGAGGAGGTCACGGTGACGCGACGGCGTCGGTGCAGAGGAGGTCGCGGCCGAGAGGGAAGGGCACATGTCGGCGGACGGCGACGGCGGGGTGCTCTTCTCGGTTTGGTGAGGGAGCTCCAGAGGCGGGGACGGAGTTGTGTCGAGGGAGGGGAGCGATGGCGGCGCCTGGGGGTCACGCACGGAGGAAGGTTCGCGAGGGGAGGAGGAAGCCGGGCGTTGGGTCGAGGCAGCCGGCCGAGGTGAGGCACCGGAGGCGGCGCCGGGGATGCAAGGAGGGGATCTGGTGGCGGCGGGATGCGGCCCGAGGACGCGCGGGAGGCCGACGAGCGAGAACGGGCGGCAGCCGGGGCAGCGTTGGCGAGAAGGACGCCGATGAGGGACTCGAGGTCGCAGAGGATCCTGGCGAGGTCGGTCCCGAGGTGGACCGCGGCGGTGCGGTGGCCGGCTCCGGGCTGGAGAAGGCGGCGCCGGCTCGGGTAGAGGCGGCGGAGGCGCTGGGACTCCGGCGGCCGCGGCTGGAGTCGGGCGGACGCGGAGCTTCTGCTTGGAGGGCCGGGACCCGTGGGAGCGAACACGACAGGGAGACAAAGGGGGACGGAGCCAGCTAGGCCGGGCGACGCGGTGGTTGGCGGCGGGACCTCGGCCGGTGAGGCCCTGGCTTGCGCGGCGGCCGGACTAGAGCGGGGCGGGTCGGGTGCCTCGCGGTTGGCTCGGCCACCAACGGAAGATGGCGGCCGGCGAGGAGCGACGGAGCTCTGTAGAGAGGAGCGGGAGGCGGGGCCGCGCCGGCAGAGGGGAGGAGCGGCGGCGGGGCAAGGAGGAGAGGGAAGCGGCGGCGGGGTTGGTAGGCGGGGGATGAGCGAGAAGAACGGGGGCGTGAGGATGGAGGGCGAGCGACAGGAGGATGGGAGGTGGGGCCCGGGGTGGAAGGGAGAGGAGGTTGGGGAGTGGGTCGGCTGTGTGTGTGGTGTTGGGGCAGGTGTGGGGATGAGGTGGAGGAAAAAGGGAGGGGGTTGGTGAGGTGGCAGGTTAGGAGTGGATGGGGTGGAGGAAGTGGTGAGGTGGCGGGTGGTGATTGGTCGGGGTGATGTGGCAGGGGATGGATAGATTAGGATTAGGTAGGAAAAGATTTGAGGTAGCTAGGATTTTATCTAGAGGTGGCCAGCTGGGCTTTCGGGCCTGGCGGGCTGCCTCCTAAAACAATTTAAAATTTTATTTATTTAAACGGGGCTTTTGCAAACCGTGGGTAGACAAAACAAAATAATCCGGAGACCCAGGTTTTGATTTGAATAAAGATAGGAATATTTAGAAAACAATACTAGGCATTTCGAAAATAGTTTAGACTAAAACCATGCATGATGATGATGCTCAAATGCAATGTGGCATGATGACATGAGCATGCGGTCATGATGATGCAATGCACAAAAACAACGCGATTTTCTAGTAGTGGTTTTGGCGGGGCGCCACATAGTTTTTCAATGAAAGATCTTGGCGAAGCAGCTTACATATTAGGCATAAAGATTTATAGAGATAGATCGAGACGCCTAATATCATTGTCACACAGTACATATTTGGATAAAGTTCTAAAGATGTTTGGAATGGAAGATAGCAAGAAAGGGTTCTTGCCCATGTTGCCCAATACGACCTTGAGTAAAACTCAAAGTCATGCAACGACAGAAGATAGAGAAATGATGATTAAGACTCCCTATGCCTCAGCCATAGGATCTCTTATGTGGATCTCTTATGTATGTCATGCTATGTACTAGACCCGACATTGCATATACTGTTGGTTTGACTAGAAGATATCAAAGTGATCCAGGAGTGGATCATTGGACAGCGGTCAAAAACATCCTTAAGTACTTGAGAAGAACTAAGGATATGGTTCTTTCTTATGGAGGTGATGAACAGCTCTTTGTTAATGGTTACACCGATGCTAGTTGGAACACCGATCCGGATGATTCTAAATCTCAATCTGGATACGTATTTACTTTGAATGGTGCAGGAGTTAGCTGAAGGAGTGCAAAGCAAAGCGTTATGGCGAGATCTTCAACTGAATCGAAATACATAGCTACTTCGGAGGCTTCACAAGAGGCGATAGGAATGAAGGAGTTCATTACAGAGCTTGGTGTGGTTCCAAGTACGCTGGACCCAATGTCTATCTATTGTGATACCAATCTTCATAGAAACCCAATTTAAGCATCATATTGCGCAAGAAAACCCACTCAACTCTATCATAAACCTTATGCATATCCAACTTGACTGCACAAATACCAGTTTTTCTGTTGCGCTTGTTCTTAATTTTATGCACACAATCATAGGCCACAAGAACATTATTCATGATCAACCTTCCTGGAACAAATACACTCTAGGCTTCCGAGATAATTTCTGGCAGAATTAACTTCAATCTACTAGCCAACATCTTATATATGATTTTGTAAATAACATTACACGGACTAATAGGCCTATACTGAGTAATACCTTCGGGACATTAGTTTTTGGAATGAGAACCACCATGGTTGCATTCCATCCATCCGGGATAACTCTGTTATTTATTGCATTAAGAACCTCATGAGTAACATCATCTCCAATAAGGTGCCAAAACTTCTTATAAAAAATAGCTAAATGCCCGTGCGTTGCTACGGCCTCTTAAAAATTTGAAAAATGTTATATTTAGTTACATGCTGCCAGCATCTTCACACGAGTTTTGGATGGCATGTGCCTCACGCTCCGAATGCAGCACCTTCCGCCGATAAAAATTCGCTCCTGCATGACTGAATAAACCCCTGCTTCCAAGGCATTGAATCTCCACTCGAAAGCATGCTTCCGCTCACTCGCCGCACTGCCACCCCTGGAACTCACCGCTGCCTCCATATGCTAGAGGTCGCTCTGATGCCGCTCGCCGGCTTCCGCCCAATCACAACACTGCCATGGAGAGCTCCGCCCTGCACGGACATCCACACGCCGGGGAAAGGAAGGCCCACCGCTGCCAAAACTGCGCGGGCTTCGTTTGGCGGCGACGATGGGAAGGGGGAAGCTAGTGTTGGATTCGCTGCTTCAGTTGTCAGCAGGAGCAATGCGGAGACGGTCAAAGCGAAGCCACCACTACAGGACTGTATAAATACCCACTCGTGAGGCACCAAATCTTCAACCGAAGCCATGCTTCCACTCGCTCGCTGCCTGCTCCGCGGCTTTTCGCCGCGGGCACCAATGGGCTCCTCCCTCCATACACAAACCCGCCAACAGACATGTATGTCCAGATGTGTCGCTTACCTTGTCATAGTCCACTTTTGCTGGTGCACGTAGAGTATCACAGGCATCCGTCTCATAGAGGTCTGCTGCCATAGCTAATGATTCTAATGGTTCCATGCATCCCCACCTTGAGAGTTGTCTCGGGCTGGAGACCTAATCCTTTCTCTACATGCGATGAGAAGATGACGAGGGACAGTAGAAGGCCCCGACCTGGCTAGCTAGTCTGTTTTGGCACTGGATAACATGTGTGGGCGAGGTGCAAGATCCAGTCGAACGTGGTATTGGTCTCAGCGGGCTGCCGGCACCTCTGCCACCACTGGATGTTTGTTCGTGATGTGTCCATTATCGCATCCCTAGAGCTATCTCGGTCTGGAGACGACAAACTGCATGAAAGACAAAATTTACCTTGGCATAATCATCTAGCATCTCGTGAATATCCAGCTTGAAAGGAGCAAGATCCATACTACGGTCAAGGCCAAACATTAATCTGAATCCAGAAAATCAGTTCACTTCAATAATAAAGAGCAGAATATTTAATACTTACTGAAACATGTATTAATAACAGAAAGTACAGGGATACAAAGATAATACCAAATCAACTATTTCGTTTATCTCAGCCTCCAAGGAACAAATCAAAAATAACAGATGTACCTACACCTTGAAGGAATCAAGAATGCAGATAAGTTTACTTCATCCTTTTATTTCCATGCAAACATGTAAATGATAAGAGAATGTACCGATTCTAGGCTTCAAACTATACGCGCTATTGACGATTCCTCCAATACATCCAAATCAACAGAAACTGACCACCATCGATGATTCCTTCTAAACTGGTTGATCAGGAAAACTTGGATGGAATTCACTGAACCGGAAGGCGTAGCTAGGTCCTTGTCTGCTCCCAAGATCAAAGAGAATCAAAGCATTTACCCTTCCAAATTGGACGGTGTTCTGAGCAACATACCATCGATTCGATTCCTTAGATTCGGAGATACATGACAGGCTAATGAGAGGATGGGATGTATTCGCGCCTCTGTGGCCGCTACAACACGTGTTGGCCACCTCCCTGCACCACTGCCCTGTTCCGACCCGGCGCCTCCACAACCTCGTCGACATGTTCCCCAACCTAGAGCTCATCCCCGTCCCGTGCGCACTCGGCCTCGCCTGCCCTGCGCCTTCTAGCGCGCCGGCCGCCGCCCCCGCGCGACCTCCGCCCCATCTTGGTCGTCGACAGCTGCCGCGGGAGTGCCCTGCTCTGGGTGGAGCTCGTGCCCATCCCAGCGCCTCTCTGCCGTGTTCGTTGAGCCGGAAAGGTGAGGTTGGAGCTCGCGGGAGGATCAGGAGGAAGGGAGGGCGGCGGCGCCCGCGTTGGAGAAGGGGATTTCCCGACGGGTGGTCTGTTCCGGCTCGTGCAGAAGGAACCCGTCTATTGACTTTGCGGTGGCAAACCATGTAAATTCTCCAAACATGTAGGGGTAAAACCGTCTAATAAAAAAGCGGACGGAAATTTTTGCTATGAACGAACCTACCTGTAGAAAAATTAGTAGATAGATAGATAGATAGATAGATAGATAGATAGATAGATAGATTGCGTGGAGCCCATCCAGGTCCAGGTGCTTTAATGTCTCCAATGCTAAAAATAGCCTTCTTAAAATCCTCAGCTGTAAATGGAACGGTGAGTTGGTTATTCATCTCCGTATTCACTCGCGGAATAACCTTTTCCAGAAGTCTCGGATTTGTAACATCAACCTCCCAAGCAAAAAGAGCATTAAAATAACCAAAGATCATTGGATTCAACATATCCGTGCCTTCCAACCAATTACCTTGGTCATCTTTAAGTTTTTTAATGAAATTCCTCTTTCGTCTGCTAGACGCATAACTATGAAAATACCCAGTATTTCTATCGCCATTTTTTAGCCAATTTGCTCTTGAGCGCTGTTTCCACCGCATCTCCTCTTGCTCTGTTTCCACCGCATCTCCTCTTGCTCCAACATGCGCTCAATCGCCTCAGCTATCTCCTTCCTTTTTTAGCTCTGTATCATCTGACATCGGCGCACGCATCAGCCGTTCAAGTTCACGTTGAGCCTGCTTCAGTCTTTTCTTTGGTTTTTTAAGCACCCGATCATCCCAACTATGGAGGTCCCGGTGTAGACTTGTTAGCTTTTCAAGCACTGCAGCATTCGGGTTCAAAGCCGTTGTATTTTCCCAAGCAGTTTGTACCACATCAGCGAAAGCACCTTCGCTGAGCCAACTCGCCTCAAATCTTTTCGGTCTGTCTCTTCCGCTGCTAGAAGCTCGAGAATAATATTCTGTATCCATCAGAATCGGTCTGTGGTCTGACTTATTGAACCCCATATGGACCAAAGCATAATTTGGGAACAGGTCATTCCAACGGCTATTACAGACCGACCGGTCAAGACGTGCTCTCATTTGCCCTCTTCTCCATGTAAACATATCTCCAACAAAACCCACATCATCCAGGTGACAGTTAGCAAGAGTATCTCGGAAGACCTGCATGTATTGTGGAGGACGAGGATTACCCCCTTCCTTCCCATGTTGCTGATTAAGATGACAAAAACGCTCCCAGGTTTTGTATTTCTCCTCCCATCGAAACTCCCCATACATGCCTGTAAAACGCCAAGGATTATTATTTTCATCCATGACCTGAACATCGATATAATTAGGCGTCGCAAATAGCCGTTGTATCTTGATTTCCTTCTTCCATAGCAACAGGATACCACCACTTCTACTACTACTAGTTGGCTGAACAATTTTATAGTCCATCTTAAGTCTTCTCCTAAGACACTCAGGATGGATATGAATCAAGGTGAGTCTCAGAAAGGAAAATCACATCAGGGTTGCATTGCTTCAGAGAATTCAGAAGCGCCCGAATTGCCGTGTCATTCCCCAAACCTCGGCAATTCTGGGAATATATTTTCATTGCGGCCAAGAACACGGAACGAGCACACGGAGTAGCAGCCAAACGCAACGAGCAGCCAACTAATCCACAAGCAGAGTTGTTGCTTGCATTGATGAACAGAGTCCGAGAATAATAAAACTGGGAGCATGACAGACGTCCGGCCGGGTCATACTTGAAATACGAGTACACACAGCCTTTCAATAATCTCTTTCACCACGTTAATGCATCCAGGCGCAGCTTTTTTCTTCTTCTTCTTGCTGATCCCTGCGAGAGCCACACTTGTATGTATCTCCTCGGGATTTCACCCGTAATGGGTTTTTCTTATCCCGATTGCCTCGAATCATGACTTCAGGAAAACACATCCGACTTGAAGTCTGCCGGCCTCCGTCTCTTTCGTGACAGATTCTTTTGCTCCTCCTCACCTGCGGTCTGCGGCCATGGTGGAAAATTTGATCTGTCCGACATCGCGAGCCCGAGAAAAAATGTGCGTAATCATGCATCGTGTTCTGATCTATTTCCTCTAACCCATATTAGTTGGCTTAAATTTGTCTAGATTTAGATAAATCTAAACACTATTTAGTATATAGGTTTAACCAAATTTTAATAAATCTAAGTTAAATAATATCGATCGGAGGGAGTAGTAATTTTGGATGGCCGGAAGCTTGCGAAATTAGAACTGATCTGATCGCTCCCGGTCGCCGAGTTCACGAAATAGTCCACGGCACACTCAAAACAGTCTACTTGATTTCGAAGTTTGATGCTTGCGAAAAGATGTTGACAAAGCTGAAATGGATTTGGCCATCGCTCATCGTCGGGTTATTACTTGGTAAAGAGGAAGTCGCCGAATTCATGGCTCCAGCGTTTAGATTTTTTTACAGACGGCGCCAATTGGCGCCAATTGATGAGGGGTAACCTCGGCAATGCCCATAGTCATGGACTTAGGGTTTCATGAAAAAGAGAGCGCTGGTAATTTCTTGAGCTTAACAGACAAACAAGGGAGACGATTTACCCAGGTTCAGGCCCTCGTAGAGAAAAACCTACTCCTGCTTGTCTGCTCGTATTATCTTTGAAGAGTACAAACTCGCTGAGTCGACTAGATGCAATTTCGCTGAGAGAGAAAGGTGTGTGTCTATTTTCTAGATCTATTATGAGCTGCCCTTCTCGCTGGTCGCTCCTAGCCTTTATATATGGGGAGGCTAGGTCTCGGGTGCCAATACGAGTTGGTTACAAGTGTAGAGTTTATATCTAGTCTAGTCTTGGACTTTTCTTGTCTTGTATCGTCAGGAGTCTGTGTCCTTATAGGCTTCGTATCTGTTGAATCGTCGTGAGCTTCATGTATCTTAGCATATCTTCGGGTAAGCCTTCCGTTGGGCTGAACCATATATACTAACGATCGGCACCCAAAGGTCACGGCCATGTCACTGGATCTTGTGAAATCTCCATACATGCCTTGCATAGGAGCTTGTCCTCAGCGGGGGTGTATGTAACACCCTTAGATCGGCTCTATGCAAGTCTTACCGATTCCCGCCAAAACTGTATAGAAACGATTCAAAGGTGCCCACCAGACACGTACATACGGGTGGAAAAATAAAGTAATATCATTATTGTAGGGTTCGCAGCATAGAAAACAAAAAAATTCCTACAATGGGGACAACTATATATCAAGATCTATCTACTAGATACAAGCAACGGGTGAATATACATCCATAGAGAACATACCCTTGTAGATTGATAAAGTTTAACAAGGTTGTACTCGTGGATGATGTAGACGAACGCTTGCCGATCTCAAGATCGAGAAGAAGTCCAGCACCGCAAATCAGTGATGAGCTCAGATCACTGTAGATCTTCATTGGGAAACCCCAAGAGGAAGGTGTGATGAGCACAGTAGTAAGTTTTCCCTCGGTTATGAAACCAAGGTTATCGAACCAGTAGGAGGAAGGAAACAACTCCAAGGTGTTGCTAACAACTTGGAATCCTGCATAATATAAACACAAGACTTTGCCCCAACTTACAGTGAGGTTGTCAATCTCACTGGTTTGCTGAAAACAAAAGATTAAACATATAGTATGGAAAATAACAGTTGCTTGCAGAAAGTAAACGATAACAGTAGATGATGTAACAATGATAAAGATTGGAACGGGGTCCACAGTTCACTAAAGGTGTTCTCCTTAAGATAAATAACATAACATGTTGGGTAAACAATAGCGGGGCAATTGACAGAAACTGAGCAATGCATAACAATGCAAATACTAGACACTCAAGATTCCTATGAGATATGATTGGCATTACAACAATATACATAGACCGCCATCCAACTGCATCTATGACTAATAATCCACCTTCAGGTTATCGTCCGAACCCCCTCCAGTATTAAGTTGCAAGCAACGGATAATTGCATTAAGCAATGTGTGTAAAGTAAACAATACAATTGTTCCATGAACAAAAGATTGTTGTTTCCTCCCTAGTAGCAACAACACATCTACAACCTTAGAGATTTATGTCACTTCCCCAGATTCAATATAGGCACGAACCCACTATCGAGCATAAATACTCCCACTTGGATTCGCTAGCATCTACTTGTCCAAGATAGCTACTAGAAATAGAGACCATGCAAGATCACAAACAACACAGGCATGGTAGAATCAATAATCAATAATACATGATAGAATCAATAATCAATCTGACATAGTATCTCAATATCCATCGGATCCCCGCAAACACAACATGCATGATTACAAATAGATCATCTTGATCATGAACGGAGCTCACAAGATCTAAACATGATAGCACAAAGGAGGAGAAACAACCATCTAGATACTGTATGGACCCATAGTCCAAGGGTGAACTACTCACGCATCATACCGGAGGCTGGCATGGTGATGAAGAAGGCCTCTGGGATGATCTCTCCCCTATGGCAGGGTGCCGGGAAGAGCTTCAGATCCTCCCCGATCAAGGGATGATGGTGGCAGCGGCTACGGACTGTTTCATGGAGATCTGATCGGGTGTTTAGGGTTTTGGCATCAGGGGCTTATATAGGCGAGGTAGGGGGCACCCGAGGCGCCCACACCAGGTGGCTGCGTGCCCTAGGGGGGTCGCGCTGTTGGGCCATGCAGAGATAAAACAAAACTTTTTCCCTCTAACATGGTGATCCCAAGATCTAGCCAAGGTAGAAGGCCACGAGGTTTACCACTAGACGCGCAGTTGCGGATTACTGATGAAGCACGTCAGTTGATGCAGTGCAGTCCTTCGCGATCCGATCGTCCTGGTGCTGATCGTACAGCACCTCTGCTAGTATCCACACGTACAAGGAGGAGCACCGGCGGTGAACTGCTAGGTTCGATATGACGGCAGGACTGCTGTGGAGCTAGGGTTTAATGACCTAACCGATCAACGATTAACCTTTCTGGGTTATGGTGCTCCACTATATATAGGGAGTGAACGTGGGCTCTGCTCGCGCGGCCCATTCACTAAAGCCCATATAATATTAGTCCCTGTGAGTCTGACTCACTAACTCAGTCCAAATCAGGCTCGGGTCCAACCCAACCAGATTTCCAGTTCAGATCCAATCCGAACTTGCTCCCGCTCTTAAGTGTGTGACCCTGCAGGCTCATGGCTACTTGGACATGATTAGAGTTCAACTCTTAATCGATCAGTCGGTAGCGGCTCCTAGCAAAACGTGCCGAGTCTCAAGTACCAAAGAGTCATGACGACTTGCCTTTCCAATGTGACTTGCGTCCGAGTCCTTTTGCCTCACGATATACCTTTTCAGACTATAGGCGAATAATTGTCATCCCTTAAATAGTCCAACTCTCTTCTCGATCCGAGATAAGTGATTCACCTGACTAACTCTTAGTCGATCGCCTCGGTTAACACTTAACCGAATCGTGCATGGCCATGCTTTCCGAATCATATCATCCGAGAGGGCCCAGAGAATATCTCTCCGAGTGGAGGGGCAAAATCCCATCTTGGTTATTCACATCACGCAGCTTGATTCTCAGTCGACCCGAACTCTGCCTTTATAACTGCCCAGTTATGGATCAACGTTTGACAGAACCTAAGTCGGTGATCCTCAACTCGGACTATGCAATAACCTCAGGTCTAAGGATTACATTGATTGAGATATGCAAATGACAACTTGTTTGTTGTACCTCAATATGGGTCAATCTGAATCGCTAAACTCTTTAGCCGAATCTGTGTAAGTCGGAATTGCATCTCCATGCCCATGAAAAATGGAACTGAGTCATCAAGCCGACTTTCACATTGGTCTAAGTTGTGTGTCCAGCACAACCTCAATGACCAAGGATATTTAGTACAAACAACATGAATGTATAGTTCCACAACCGAATCACATATTCAATGATACACAATTCAGATGTTTATACAAGGACAACTTAATATCTTTATGAATACAATGGGAAATCTCATCATACATGATTGCCTCTAGGGCATATTCCCAACAGTCTCCCACTTGCACTAGAGTCAATCTTCCGACATCACATGTCTAGGCATCTAATGCCCATGGCTCTCAGGTGCGCCTCATGCTTCGGTTGTGGTAACGGCTTTGTCACCGGATCCGCAATATTTGCATCCGTGTGTACCTTGCATAACTTGATATCACCCTAATCCACGAACTGGCGAATCAGGTGGTACCGCATGAGTATGTGCTTGTTCTTCTGGTGTTGTCTAGGTTCCTTGGCTTGTGCAATAGCACAATTGTTATCACAATACACGTCTAGTGGATTGGACGAGCCCTGAACCACACAAAGATCCATGAGGAAATTCCTCATCCAAACAGCTTCCTTTGCTGCCTCCGAGGCGGCAATATACTTAGCCTCTGTTGTAGATGCAGACATAGTCTCTTGCTTGGAACTCTTCCAGCTCACAGCACCTCCGTTTATAATAAACACGTATCCGGATTGCGAATGAGAATCATCAAAATCGGTAAGATAACTCGCATCCGTGTAACCCTTTACACTGAGTTCATCTTCACCACCATAAACCAAGAACATATCCTTAGTCCTTCTCAAGTAATTTAGGATATTTTTAGCCGTTGTTTAGTGGATTTCTCCAGGATCAGCCTGGTATCTGCTCACAACACTTAGAGCATACGAATCATCCGGCCTAGTACAAAGCATGGAATACACGATGGATTCGACTGCAGAAGCATACGGAATCGCACTCATCCGACTTCGCTCATCAGTTGTCGAAGGACACTGAGTCTTGCTAAGTTTTACACCATGGGACATCGGTAAGAACCCCTTCTTAGATGATTCCATGTTGAACTTCTTCAACACTTTGTCCAAATAAGTACTCTGACTCAATCCAATGAGCCTCCTTGATCTATCTCTATAGATCCGGATTCCGAGAATATATGTTGCCTCACCCAAGTCTTTCATCGAGAAACTCCTTTCCAATGATTCCTTGGTTTCTTGCAACATCTGGACATCATTTCCAATCAATAATATGTCATCCACATATAATATTAGAAAGTTTAATTTGTGCCCACTAAACTTCTTGTACAAACAAGAATCATGATCACTCTTGATGAAGCCAAACGGTTTGACTACCTCATCAAAGCGAATATTCCAACTCCGAGATGCTTGCTTCAACCCATAAATGGATTTCTGAAGTTTACATACCTTGTCAGCATTATCCGGATCGACAAAACCCTCGGGCTGTATCATATACACGTCCTCGATTAAATTTCCGTTAAGGAAAGCCGTTTTGACATCCATCTGCCATATCTCATAGTCGAAATAGGCTGCTATTGCTAACATAATCCAAACTGATTTAAGCATCGCTACGGGCGAGAAAGTCTCGTCATAATCAACTCCTTGAACTTGTCGGAACCCCTTCACGACAAGACGTGCTTTATAGACAGAAACATTTCCATCCATATCAGTTTTCTTTTTAAAGACCCATTTGCACTCGACGGGTCTTGCACCATCTGGCAGATCAACCAAGTTTCAAACTTGATTTTCATCCATGGACTTTAACTCGGATCTCATGGCTCCAAGCCATGACTCGGAATCAGATCCCACCATCGCTTCCGAATAATTTGCCGGCTCATCACTGTCTAATAGTAACACATCACGAACACTTCGTAATCTCGCCGATCTTCGTAGTACAGGTGCTTCTGCCGGCTCAGCTACCACGACCGGCTCAACCTCCAAGGTTTTTGCCGACTCGCTACTAGCCGGTCCCTATCGAATTTCTTCGAGTTGCACCATGCTCCCACTTACTCCCTGACTGAGAAACTCTTTCTCAAGGAAGACACCGTTCCGAGCGACAAACACTTTGCCCTCTTCTCGGTTGTAGAAGTAGTAACCCAAGGTTTCCCTCGGATACCCCACGAAAATACACTTATCTGACTTGGCTGTAAGCTTGTCCGACTGAAGTCGCTTGACAAATGCTTCACAACCCCAAATCTTAAGAAAAGACAAACTTGGCTTTTTGCCTGTCCACATCTCATGTAGTGTCTTCTTGTCAACACCCGGATTTTTCAATCCTAGATGCCAGTTATGCCGTACATCGCAATCCCAGGATTACCATTTTTGCGAGACATAACAGAATTGGATACCATAGTACATCATCCATTACAAACGATACATAAGTTCTTACACAAATAGGGATCTCATGATCCAGTTCTTAATACAACTTCAAGCAGCGGAATACGTAATAATAACGGTAGCATAGGCGAAGCTCCATCTTTGAGGTCACAGGCAATGCTGACGATGGGAGATGATCCTAGTTGTCGTAACCTTCCTGGGGTCCATCTTCCAGGTACTCCTCTTCATAGTATGGCCATGGGAATAGCCAGGGACAAAGCCATGAGTACTCTTTAAGTACCCGCAAACTAATACTAACAAGTAAAGGGGTTTTTGGATAATAAGACACTAGGCTCTAGGGTTGTTTTGCAAAAGCCAGATTTATCTCTACTAAGTCTCAAAGCTAGTCACAATTTTATAACTCCTAGGTGGGATCTTGTAACTCATATCACAACTCTGTTGTGGTCAAGTCAAAGTCTCAATTCAGTTCACAAGTCATTTTGAAAAGTCTGACGGGGGAACAGTATGGCCACTCCAACTGTCCATGACCACGGACGCGGCTATTCGAATAGTTTGACACTCTGCAGAGATTGTACACTTTCACCACAACATTCGATACATCCGTCAGGAACAAATCCTGAATTCACCATACTCAGTATGCGGATAATCAATCCTAACCTTTCAATTACACTCCCTAGTATAAGCACCTCTCCTGTGAGTTTGGCCTCCCAACCATGACCAACTGTCATCTTGGGTACTGCACAGGTGGACAATCTTCACAAGGTAGCCTCAGCTCAGACCTTGGCCGTGAGGGAACTAATACTAAGGGATATAAGTTTCCAGTCAAGCCCTACCCAATCTTCGGGTATTGTGGTTGTACGATAAAATTGGAATGGTATCGCATCTAGACAACCATCAGTTTTATACAAGGGCTAAGGCTCATGCCTTAACATTTTCATCACCAAAATCATCAAGTGTTCGGAAACACATGTCCAAAACATTTCAATAGAATGATCCATCATTCCAAGGTTTTCATAACCATTTTTCCACCAAGTAAACCTATCTAAAGTTGATCAAGTTTTATGCTTAGCACTAGCATCTATAAGTGGGGGTAGGCACTAAGGAGGGGTGGTAACTAGTGGAGTTTCAACTAAGTACAACCTTATATCTTAGGATGATATCAAGGTTTCTAGCTTAGGACAAATTTTATGCTCTTTATGCAACCTTCACATAACTTTCTAATATCTACCAAACTCTTAAGTACTCTCTAAGTAAGCTTTGATAAAGAAATAAAGTAAGAAGCTTGCAAATAAAACTAGGATTGGGTATCATCAAATATGTCTAACCAAGCATGCTTAGTGCATTGCATAGGTTATCTAACTTTCATAATTGCAAGTGTTAGCTTGCAAGTATTGGCTTGCCTTGTGCAGAGCAGTGGTTGAAGTTCTCCTCGGCTTCTTCTTCGTAGAATCCTCCTTCCTCCTCGTATCCTTGGTCGGTACTAGTGTCTATGAATAAATACGAGGTACACAATCACCAAACAATAATTAACTACTTGCAATCATCACACACAAGGGTCCTATAGATCATCTAGCATCATCTCTAACATTACAAGGTTAAGGCTTGGTTTAATTCCTTTTATTTTTAGAAAAGTAATTTCTACTCATTGAAAAACTACTTAAAATTTAATATTCTCCAAACCAAACATGGGATCATGTTGACACATGTCATAACCACATATTGTAATCCATGGGAATGTGATTTAAAGTGGTGTCACAATTTAATAAGGTTTTACCCTTTTATTTTAATTAATTAAAGTGGCTAGAAATGCCTATGTAGCATTCTTTTATTACTTGAACATTATTTCTGCAAGTAAACCTATATATTTTTATATATTCTGAAAGGTATGGTTAAATGTGATTTTTGAGAGTTGGAATCAACTCAAAAGCTATTATGGTTTAAATTTGAAAAATGTTTGAATGCAGAAAAGCTTCTGCCTTGTTATTTTTACCATGGGTGATCTACAGATCCAAATGACTTGAATCCAATGGGCTTGGATTCAACATTCACAGACCTTTCCAACAAAATTGGTTTCATTCAATTTGGTGTACTGAATCGATCTGGGTTGATTTTTGAAGTTGGGTACAGAAGTGTGTTTGAATTGAAATAGAAAAAGTTTAATTTGAATAACTGGGCTTGCGCGGGAAAAGTTAACGGGCCGGCCTGCTCAGCGCAGTGCTCCCGCGGGCTGCTTAAGTGGGTGTCCCTACTCGTCAGTGACATGGGGCTGGGCGAAGCGGTATGGGGCAACGTGGATCGTGCGATCTAGTTCTAATCCAACGGCTGGGAGTCATCATCGACGCGAGACAACACCGGCGAGAACGAAACCTAGCGCGGCCAGTGAGGGGTGCTGGGGGCTCACCGGGGTGCTGGCGAGGGTCGGCGAGGCGGGAGAACGACGAAGTCGACGACGGCGAATCTCCTGGTACCGGTGGCTTCTTCTGGGGCGACTCCAATCGTTGGCTCCCTTCTTCTGCAAAGGCGGCGGGCTCCGGTGAAATTCCGGCGATGCGCTGCTCGCCTTGCTCCGGGACTGAGGTGGGGTGGTTCTGGGTGAGAGAGGAGTAGAATGGTGTGAAGAAATCGAGCAGGGGAGTCCTCCTTTTATAGGCTCGACGGCGTGACCGAACGGGATGGGCAGGCGACGATGGCGACATGGCTATGGGCTGCTAGAGGCATGGCCGGCGGTGGCGATCGCTTGGTGGTCTCCTGGCGATGCTCTACGGCTTTAATGCGCGAGTAGGGGCAGTGAGGTTTGGTCTGGAACGGGCGATGCTCTGCACGGCAGAGGCGGCGTCTTTGGCGGCGGGCGGTGGCTGTGCGGCACGGGACGGCAAACGGGGATGTCTGGCGGTCTCCTGGGTCGGTGGGGATTGTGTATGCACACGGCGAGGCAGGCGCGCGGTCTTTGGGCTTCGGTGGAGGGTGGTGCTCTGGCGCACGCTCGGCATGGTCGACAGCGGCACGGGCGCGGTGTTCCTGGCGGTTCTGGGCATTTTCTGCGAGGCAGGGCTGGTCGAGAGGGGGCGGTGAGGCATGGGAGATCTCCCAGACAAGGTTGGCATGGCTATTTCTTCCTCTAGCCTGCTGTCCACACTGTGGTGACAAGGGGGTGCTCGGCTGTTCACCATTGATGGAAATGGCAAGCTCACAGTGGTGCTAGTTCTTAGTTAATCTTCCTAGATGATCTACTGAGCTGGGTGTGAGCTAACTAGGGAACAAGTTAGGCAAGAATCACTGCTCACAATAGTGTTTGATGTTTGTTTGATTTGTGTCTGCAACCTGTTTGATGAAATGGCCGCATGAAATCAAGTTCTGAAGTTTGAAATGATTTTTGGTGGGTTTGCTAGATTGGTGCTGGTGAGTCTGCAGATGCTTGGGTTTTGAAAGTTGAGCTTGTTTGAGTGGTTTTTGAAAAAGTGGGATCTTCCCATATGATAAAGATTCAATTTTGAATTGTCATTTAAACTATGCATTTGAAAGTTTATGGATGATCACAAAGTGGGCCTTTATACTTTGTTATGAGTACATTCAAGGGATGCAAAGATCCAGAAAAGTTTCTGTTAGGTTTTGAAAGTTTGAGACAGCCAAAGTAGGCATGGGAGTTAAATTGGTCAAAGTGACCATTCATTTAATATATGTGTTTTGATTTACTTGTCTTTAGGAAAAGTGTGGGAAATGTTTTAGATGATGTTTATTTCACCTAAGAACATTTTACAAGCAATGAAGCAATCAAACAAGGTGGTTTAAAAGAATTTAAATTCAATGCATACACATATGCATGCATTCATAATTTTATTTAGAAAAGTTTTTGTTAACCCTAATTTTGATGATTAGAAATTGATGATCCAAGTTTAGTATTTTTGGGATGTTACAAACCTTCCCCCCTTAAACAAAACCTCGTCCCGAGATTTGAAAAAGGACGAAAAGATTACCTAGGATTTGAAGAGATCTAGAAACTCCGTCCTGATGTGATCTTCGCATTCCCAGGTAGCTTCCTCTTCTGTGTGGTTGCTCCACTGAATCTTGAGAAACTTGATGCTTCGGGTTCGGGTAGTTCGAAAAGCTTCTTCCAAAATGCGGATGGGTACTTCGGGATAGGTCAGTTCATCGTTGATCTCTATGGTCCGATGGTCAATATTCTTGAACACTTCGGTCTTCTCGGGGACTTCGAGACACTTGCGAAGTAACGAGATATGGAACACATTGTGCACGGCTGACATCTCTTCTGGTAGCTCCAATTGATATGATACTTCTCCTCGATGGCTCAGAATTTTGAAAGGTCCGATATATCTGGGGGCTAACTTTACTTTGAGTTGGAAACGCTGCATTCCCTTCAATGGCGATACTTTCAGATAAACAAAATCTCCTATGTTGAAGGCGAGGTCTCGACGTCTCTTGTCGGCGTAACTCTTCTGTCGGGATTGGGCGGTCTTGAGGTGCTCACGAATCTTGTGAACCTTCTCTTCTGCTTCTCGTAGGATGTTGGGTCCGAAAATCTGACTCTCTCCTACTTCCGACCAGTTCAAAGGGGTGCGACACTTCCTTCCGTACGTAAATTCAAATGGGGCCATTTGCAAGCTGGCTTGGTAACTGTTGTTGTATGAAAATTCTGCAAACGGTAGACAGTCTTCCCATTTGGATCCATATTCTAACACACATGCTCTCAGCATATCTTCGAGTATTTGATTTACTCGCTCTGTTTGTCCATCGGTCTGAGGGTGATACGCGGTACTGAAATCTAGGCGGGTTCCTAAACCTTCTTGAACTTTCTTCCAGAATCTCAAGGTAAATTGAGTTCCTCGATCCGATACTATGTTCTTAGGGACTCCGTGCAAACTGACGATTCTAGCGATGTACAACTCCGCTAGTTTCGAACTCTGATAGGTGGTTTTGACGGGCAAGAAATGGGCGACTTTGGACAATCTGTCCACTATGACCCAGATAGAGTCATTTCCCCTACTAGAAGTAGGTAGTCCAGTGATAAAGTCCATTCCTACAGAATCCCATTTCCATTCCGGAATCTGCAAAGGTTGCAACAATCCAGCGGGTCTTTGATGTCCTGCCTTGAATCGCTGACAGATATCACACTTGGCGATATAGCTTCCGATTTCTCTCTTCATCTTATGCACCAAAATTGCTCCTTTAAATCTTGATACATCTTAGTTCCTCTAGGATGGATAGAATAAAGAGTATCATGAGCCTCCTTCAAGATAACTTCTTTCAACTCAGAATCTGCTGGTACACAAAGGCGTCCTTTGTACCACAAAACTCCTTCTTCGTCCTCGGTGAATCCGGGTACTTTGCCTGTACCGATACGACGCTTGATTCCGTCAATACTGGCATTTCCCTTTTGTGCCTCTTTAATCTGACTAATCAAAGTGGGCTGAAGTTCTATGCTAGCCAAAAATCCTTCGCTCACTAATTCCATCCGAAAATCTTCCATCTCTTTGTGCAAACTTGGTTGCTCCTTCAAAGTCATGGAGTTCAAGCGGCACGGCAATCTGCTAAGGGCATTGGCGACCACGTTGGCTTTACCAAGGTGATAGTGAATGTCCAGGTCATAATCCTTGATTAGCTCAATCCATCTTCTCTATCTCATATTCAGCTCCTTCTGAGTGAATATATACTTTAGGCTCTTGTGATCCGAATAAATCTCACAACGGTTTCCCATCAGGTAATGTCTCCATGTTTTCAGGGCTAGAACTACGGCTGCGAGTTCGAGGTCATGGGTTGGGTAATTTTTCTCATGTTGCTTCAATTGTCGAGATAGATAAGATATAACTTTGCCTTCTTGCATTAGGACACATCCGAGACCAATCTTGGGTGCGTCACAATACACATTGAAGGGCTTCGTGATATCCGACATGATCAAGATTGGGGCTGAAATCAATCTCCTTTTGAGTTCTTGAAAACTCGCTTCACATTTGTCGGTCCATTCAAACTTCTTGTCCTTCTTCAGCAATTGGGTCATGGGTCTGGCGATACTCGAGAATCCTTCTACGAATTTGCGGTAATATGCCGCCAATCCGAGAAAAGCACGAACTTGGGTTTGAGTGGCTGGGGCTTGCCAATCTTCTACATCTTTTACTTTGGCAGGGTCAACGGCAATTCCTCCGGCTGATACAATGTGACCGAGGAATCCTACCTCCTGTAACCAGAATTCACATTTGCTGAACTTGGCATACAACTGATGCTCTATAAGGGTTCCAAGAATGGTCCTTAGGTGTATCTCATGTTCTTCTTCTGATTTGGAATAAATCAGAATGTCATCGATGAAAACAACGACAAACTTATCCAGGAAGTCCATAAAAATCTTATTCATGAGGTTCATGAAATAAGCGGGGGCATTGGTTAATCCAAAAGACATGACTGTATACTCGTACAATCCATATCTGGTGGTAAATGCAGTCTTTGGAATATCCTCTGCACGAATCTTGAGTTGATGATAACCAGTTCTAAGATCAATCTTAGAAAACACCTGGGCACCGGTCAACTGATCAAACAAATCTTCTATCTTGGGCAAGGGGTACTTGTTCTTGATGGTGACATCATTCAACTTCCGATAATCCGTACACAAACGGTTACCTCCATCCTTCTTGTCCACAAATAAGACAGGTGATCTCCATGGTGACGCACTTGGTTGAATCAATCCGATTTCCAACATGGAATCCAGTTGCTTCTTCAGTTCTGCGAGCTCTGACAGGTTCATACTATAGGGTCTCTGGGCTATGGGTCCTGTTCCGGGGACTAGCTCGATGATGAACTCGATATCCCGATCTGAGGGCATACCGGGCAAAACATCTGGGAATACGTCAGGGTATTCGCAGACTATCCGGACTTGGTCAATGGTAGGTTGGGCTATACTCTTGTTGCATTTAAATTGGCGAGGTAAGGTTTCAGATATATGTTCGACTGATATTCCGGCTGTACTGGTCATGGTGATGGCTTTCTTAGCACAGTTAATCAATCCCTTATGTCTGGACATCCAATCCATTCCTAGTACTACTTCCAAACCTTTAGTTCCGAGTACTATTAGATTAGCATAAAAATCTATGCCATGGATTCTGATAGGGACGGCTTTGCAAATTTGCCTAGCCTTGGTGGTTGATCCGGGAATTTGAACAATCATAACATGCTTCAGTTTGGTTGGTTGAATTTTACTAGTGCACGCAAATTCTTCGGTGACAAATGAATGCGATGCACCAGAGTCAAACAACACTCTTGCAAGTACTGAATTAACAGAAAACATACCCATCACGACGTCTGGCGCTTCCTGAGCTTCTTCAGCATGCATGAGAAAAAGACGGCCATTGCGGTTGAGTAAATTCCCTGGGGCAAATCTTCTCCCTGGCTGGACACGGCGCTGCTGCTAAGCTGGGACATTGGCATTGGTGGTTGTAGCATTCTTCTTGTTGGGGCACTCATTGGAATAGTGGCCTTTATTCCCACAGTCATAACAGGTCACTTGCGACTTGTCGACAGGAACAGCATTGCTTCCAGTCCTCGGGGCAGTGTTGGGGTTGGCGGTAGCATTGTTGGTGTTGAACTTGGGTGGGGCACGGGTGAAATTGCTAGAGTTGCCGGGGTTGTTGTAATTTGCTCCGGTTCTAGGGTTTCCACGGTTGGGATAGGTCGGACGGGTCATAGGGGGTCTGTTGGTTCTTGGGGCAAATCCTGGAGATGGGTTGGGGCGATACTTTGGGGTCTGATGGGTTCCTGGTTGGTTCATCATACGATGCTTGCGGCTCTCATTGGCTTGGTTGATCTTTCCTTCCATCTGGATAGCAGAGTCGACAAGGGCTTCAATATCAACAAAGGGGATATTGACTAACACTGTCTGCATCTCGTCATGCAGACCATTCAGGAATCTTTCTTTCTTCTTGGCCTCTGTGTCGATCTCATCCGGGGCATACCTAGCTAATGACAAAAATTTGTCACGGTATTCCACTACGGTCATCCTTCCTTGCTTCAGCTCTCTGAACTCGTCTCTCATTCTCTTGATCAAACCCGGTGGCACATGGGTTCTGCTAAACTTGACCTTGAATTCCTCCCAGGTCATCATCTGGCCTCCGGTCATTCCGCGAACACTGTTCCACCATGCCCTGGCATCTCCGGCTAGATAATGGGTGGCGAATAGGACTTTCTCGTTGGCTTCCACTCCGGCGACTTCTAGGTTATTTTCCATGGTTTGCAGCCAATCATCGGCATCTAGGGGTTCTTCTGACTTAGTGAAAACGGGTGGGTTGGTATTCTGGAAATTCTTGAGCTTAGATCCATGGATGTCCTGATTTTTGTGGCCTTGGTTGTTGTGGGCTAGCTGGGCTATCTGTTGCAGAGTGGCTAGGTTGGCTTGACGTTCCGCTCTTTCAGCTTCACGGTCAGAAGTCAACATTTGCAGAATCTGCAACATCGGGTCCGGGGCTGAACCACTTCCTCCACGTGGCATCTGAAGATTGAGATAGATCATGAGAAAAGAGGGAATTTCTAGGGTTCTGGGACTTTGAAAAGTTTTAAAGGTTTGACTCAGATTTTTCTAGCAACTTGCTTTTCATTCATTCATTCATAGCACTCAGTACAACACACACCACAACAAAGAAAAACAGATGGTTTTAAGAACCATTCGGGAAACTACGATATAGTGGGACCGAATACTACTCACTACGCTAGTGCTCAAGTGCTACTACTCCTTGGAGTCTGTGGCTTCATCATCATCGATGAAGGTGAAATCTTCCTCATCGGTGAAGAAGTCCATGGCCTGATCCTCCAAAAAATCATCGTCATCGCTGAGATAGGAGTAGGGGTCTCCACGAAGATCCTCTCCAGCATTCTCCCTTTCCTCCAACTGCATGTCTCTCTCGTGGATGGTCTCCTCCAAAGATGAGATGCGGTGGCGAAGACGGGAAATAATGCGCTCCTTATTGTCGAGTTGACGGTGGCGAGACTTGCGATCCTTTGCTAGCATGGCGATGGTATGATCCTTCGTCTTGATGATGGCAGACTTGTGGTTGGAGTAGTCACGGCAGTTGTCTAACTCCTGCTGACGATCATACATCATGAAGCTAAGGTGGTTCAATTGAGTCTTCAGCTCAGGGTGGTATGGGGCTTCCAGTGGTTGTCCATTTGCATCACGCCTTGGGCAAAACTCAAAGCGAGTACCCTTGATCTGATTGATGCTCTGCCCACACAGACGGGAAAGAGCTTCCTGCATTGCTCTGGCAAGTCCATCGAGCCAGTTGTTTTCCCTCAAGGTAAACTGAATTCCCTCCGCAGTGGGAGGTTCAATCTTTCCTCGGAGACCTGCAACAATTAGCCACTGCAGATCTTCTCCTCCTTGATCATTGAGCTGAGCTCCGAAGAACTCGGGGTGCAGACGCTCTTAGAAGTTCAAAAAGCTGGTCCAAATCCCTCTCAAAGATAAGGTCTCCACCATTCCCCAGTTGGTAAAACTTGCTGTACTTCACGTCCATCTATAAAAATAGAGGATGAGTAGATTAGCAGAGTGATCAAGTGTGTCAAAATTTTATGTATTTTGCAAGAGTTTTTTTGAGGAACATGAATTTTTATGAAAGAATCAAAGGGATAAGAATGAGAATAAGTTTTTGTAAATATTTGTTTTCTTTGGTTTTGAAACTAAGTTTTTGGTCCAAATGTCCAGTCTAACTAGGGTCTCCTATGGTCAGGATGGCTCTGATACCAACTTGTCAACACCCGGATTTTTCAATCCTAGATGCCTATTATGCCGTACATCGCAATCCCAGGATTACCATTTTTGTGAGACATAACAGAATAGGATACCATAGTACATCATCCATTACAAACGATACATAAGTTCTTACACAAATAGGGATCTCATGATCCAGTTCTTAATACAACTTCAAGTAGCGGAATACGTAATAATAACGGTAGCGTAGGCGAAGCTCCATCTTCGAGGTCACAGGCAATGCTGACGATGGGAGATGATCCTAGTTGTCGTAACCTTCCTGGGGTCCATCTTCCAGGTACTCCTCTTCATAGTCTGGCCATGGGAATAGCCAGGGACAAAGCCATGAGCACTCTTTAAGTACCCGCAAACTAATACTAACAAGTAAAGGGTTTTTTGGATAATAGGACACTAGGCTCTAGGGTTGTTTTGCAAAAGCCAGATTTATATCTACTAAGTCTCATAGCTAGTCACAATTTTATAACTCCTAGGTGGGATCTTGTAACTCATATCACAACTCTTTTGTGGTCAAGTCAAAGTCTCAATTCAGTTCACAAGTCATTTTGAAAAGTCTGACGGGGGAACAGTATGGCCACTCCAACTGTCCATAACCGCGGACGCGGCTATTCGAATAGTTTGACACTCTGCAAAGATTGTACACTTTCACCACAACATTCGATACATCCGTCAGGAACAAATCCTGAATTCACCATACTCAGTATGCGGATAATCAATCCTAACCTTTCAATTACACGCCCTAGTATAAGCACCTCTCCTGTGAGTTTGGCCTCCCAACCATGACCAATTGTCATCTTGGGTACTGCACATGTGGACAATCTTCACAAGGTAGCCTCAGCTCAGACCCTGGGCCGTGAGGGAACTAATACTAAGGGATATAAGTTTCCAGTCAAGCCCTACCCAACCTTTGGGTATTGTGGTTGTACGATAAAATTGGAATGGTATCGCATCCAGACAAACATCAGTTTTATACAAGGGTTAAGGCTCATGCCTTAACATTTTCATCACCAAAATCATCAAGTATTCGGAAACACATGTCCAAAACATTTCAATAGAATGATCCATCATTCCAAGGTTTTCATAACCATTTTCCACCAAGTAAACCTATCTAAAGTTGATCAAGTTTTATGCTTAGCACTAGCATCTATAAGTGGGGGTAGGCACTAAGGAGGGGTGGTAACTAGTGGAGTTTCAACTAAGTACAACCTTATATCTTAGGATGATATCAAGGTTTCTAGCTTAGGCCAAATTTTATGCTCTTTATGCAACCTTCACATAACTTTCTAATATCTACCAAACTCTTAAGTACTCTCTAAGTAAGCTTTGATAAAGAAATAAAGTAAGAAGCTTGCAAATAAAACTAGGATTGGGTATCATCAAATATGTCTAACCAAGCATGCTTAGTGCATTGCATAGGTTATCTAACTTTCATAATTGCAAGTGTTAGCTTGCAAGTATTGGCTTGCCTTGTGCAGAGTAGTGGTTGAAGTTCTCCTCGGCTTCTTCTTCGTAGAATCCTCCTTCCTCCTCGTATCCTTGGTCGGTACTAGCGTCTATGAATAAATACGAGGTACACAATCACCAAACAATAATTAACTACTTGCAATCATCACACACAAGGGTCCT
Organism: Avena sativa; assembly: GCA_916181665.1. Taxonomy (NCBI): domain Eukaryota; kingdom Viridiplantae; phylum Streptophyta; class Magnoliopsida; order Poales; family Poaceae; genus Avena; species Avena sativa. The sequence continues at coordinate 121,291,094 of OV702294.1, forward strand.
ATATATGATCTAGCATCATCTCTAACATTACAATGTTAAGGCTTGGTTTAATTCCTTTTATTTTTAGAAAAGTAATTTCTACTCATTGAAAAACTACTTAAGATTTAATATTCTCCAAACCAAACATGGGATCATGTTGACACATGTGATCACCACATATTGTAGTCCAAGGGAATGTGATTTAAAGTGGTGTCACAATTTAATAAGGTTTTACCCTTTTATTTTAATTAATTAAAGTGGCTAGAAATGCCTATGTAGCATTCTTTTATTACGTGAACATTATTTTTGCAAGTAAACCTATATATTTTTATATGTTCTGAAAGGTATGGTTAAATGTGATTTTTGAGAGTTGGAATCAACTCAAAAGCTATTATGGTTTAAATTTGAAAAATGTTTGAATGCAGAAAAGCTTCTGCCTTGTTATTTTTACCATGGGTGATCTACATATCCAAATGACTTGAATCCAATGGGCTTGGATTCAGCATTCACAGACCTTTCCAACAAAATTGGTTTCATTCAATTTGGTGTACTGAATCGATCTGGGTTGATTTTTGAAGTTGGGTACATAAGTGTGTTTGAATTGAAAAAGAAAAGGTTTAATTTGAATAACTGGGCTTGCGCGGGAAAAGTTAACAGGCCGGCCTTCTAAGCGCAGTGCTCCCGTGGGCTTCTTAAGTGGGTGTCCCTACTCGTCAGTGACACGGGGCTAGGCGAAGCGGTATGGGGCAACGTGGATCGTGCGATCTAGTTCTAATCCAACGGCTGGGAGTCATCATCAACGCGAGACAACGCCGGCGAGAACAAAACCTAGCACGGCCAGTGAGGGGTGTTGGGGGCTCACCGGGGTGCTGGCAAGGGTCGGCTAAGCGGGCGAACGACGAAGTCGACGACGGCAAATCTCCTGGTACCGGTGGCTTCTTCTGGGGCGGCTCCAATCGCTGGCTCCCTTCTTCTGCAGAGGCGGCGGGCTCCGGTGAAATTCCGGCGATGCGCTGCTCGCCTTGCTCCGGGACTGAGGTGGGGTGGTTCTGGGTGAGAGAGGAGTGGAATGGTGTGAAGAAATCGAGCGGGGGAGTCCTCCTTTTATAGGCTCGACGACGAGACCGAACGGGATGGGAAGGCGACGGTGGCGACATGGCTACGGGATGCTAGAGGCATGGCCGGCGGTGGCGATCGCTTGGTGGTCTCCTGGCGATGCTCTACGGCTTTAATGCACGAGTAGGGGCGGTGAGGTTTGGTCTGGAACGGGCGATGCTCTGCGTGGCAGAGGCGACGTCTTCGGCGGCGGGCGGTGGCTGTGCGGCACGGGGCGGCAAACAGGGATGTCTGGCGGTCTCCTGGGTCGGTGGGGATTGTGTATGCACATGGTGAGGCAGGCGCGCGGTCTTTGGGCTTCGGTGGAGGGTGGTGCTCTGGCGCACGCTCGGCATGGTCGACAGCGGCACGGGCGCGGCGTTCCTGGCGGTTCTAGGCATTGTCTGCGAGGCAGGGCTGGTCGAGAGGGGGCGGTGAGGCATGAGTGATCTCCCAGACAAGGTTGGCACGGCTATTTCTTCCTCTAGCCTGCTGTCCACACTGGGGTGACAAGGGGGTGCTCGGCTGTTCACCATTGATGGCAATGGCAAGCTCATAGTGGTGCTAGTTCTTAGTTAATCTTCCTAGATGATCTACTGAGCTGGGTGTGAGCTAACTAGGGAACAAGTTAGGCAAGAATCACTGCTCACAATAGTGTTTGATGTTTGTTTGATTTGTGTCTGCAACATGTTTGATGAAATGGCCGCATGAAATCAAGTTTTGAATTTTGAAATGATCTTTGGTGGGTTTGCTAGATTGGTGCTGGTGAGTCTGTAGATGCTTGGGTTTTGAAAGTTGAGCTTGTTTGAGTGGTTTTTGAAAAAGTGGGATCTTCCCATATGATAAAGATTCAATTTTGAATTGTCATTTAAACTATGCATTTGAAAGTTTATGGATGATCACAAAGTGGGCCTTGATACTTTGTTATGAGTACATTCAAGGGGTGCAAAGATCCAGAGAAGTTTCTGTTAGGTTTTGAAAGTTTGAGACAACCAAAGTAGGCATGGGAGTTAAATTGGTCAAAGTGACCATTCATTTAATATATGTGTTTTTATTTACTTGTCTTTAGGAAAAGTGTGGGAAATGTTTTAGATGATGTTTATTTCACCTAAGAACATTTTACAAGCAATGAAGCAATCAAACAAGGTGGTTTAAAAGAATTTAAATTCAATGCATACACATATGCATGCATTCATAATTTTATTTAGAAAAGTTTTTGTTAACCCTAATTTTGATGATCAAACTCCCAAAAATTAGGGTTAACAAAAATTTTCTAAATAAAATTATGAAAGCATGCATATGTGTATGCATTGATTTTGAAATTCTTTTAAACCACCTTGTTTGATTGTTTCATTGCTTGTAAAATGTTTCTTAGGTGAAATAAACATCATCTAAAACATTTCCCACACTTTTCCTAAAGACAAGTAAATCAAAACAAATATATAAAAGGAATGGTCATTTTGACCAATTTAACTCCCATGCCTACTTTGGCTGTCTCAAACTTTCAAAACCTAATAGAAACTTTTCTGGATCTTTGCACCGCTTGAATGTACTCCTAACAAAGTATCAAGGCCCACTTTGTGATCATCCAGAAACTTTCAAATGCATAGTTTAAATGACAATTCAAAATTGAATCTTTATCATATGGGAAGATCCCACTTTTTCAAAAACCACTCAAACAAGCTCAACTTTCAAAACCCAAGCATCTGCAGACTCACCAGCACCAATCTAGCAAACCCACCACAAATCTTTTCAAAATTCAAAACTTAATTTCATGCGGCCATTTCATCAAACAGGTTGCAAACACAAATCAAACAAACATCAAACACTATTGTGAGCAGTGATTCTTGCCTAACTGGTTCCCCATTTAGCTCACAACCATCTCAGTAGATCATCTAGCAGGATTAACCAAGCACTAGCACCACTGTGAGCTTGCCATTGCCATCAATGGTGAACAGCCGAGCACACCCTTGCCACCCCATAGTCGACAGCAAGTTAGGAGCAGCAACAAGCCTAGCCAGCATGTCTGGGAGGCAGCCCACCGTCCACCGCCACTCATTGTCCACCGCTCGAGCCTTGCCAAGCCCTGGACCACGCGCACGAACCGCGCCCAGACCGCCAGAGACCATGCCGAGCGTGCGCCAGAGCACCACCCTCGACCAAAGCCCACAGACCGCGAGCCGCCCTCGCCGCGTGCATACACAATCCCTACCGACCCAGGAGACCGCCAGACTCTGCCCCGTGACGCACAACCACCACTCGCCGTCGAAGATGCCGCCTCTGCCGCGTAGAGCATCGCCCGTTCCAGACCAAGCCGCACCGCCCCACGCCTCTAATCCATGTCGTTGAGCATCACCAGGAGACACCGCACCGTCCCCTACCTTCGCCCATGCCAATAGACGCCTGTACCATCGCCCCCGACAAGCTCACCGTGCGCCCCGACGGTCCCCTCGCTCGACTATAAATAGAGGCCACCCCCACTCGATTTCTTCACACCATCTCAATCCCCTCTCCTCACTGATCGTGCCACACCGTTCTCAGAGCAAGGCGAGCACCACCTCGCCGGAATTTCACCAGAGCCCGCCGCCTCTAGAGAAGAAGGGAGCCAGCTGACATGGTTATACTCTACGGGTACGTAACTTCAGCATACCTAGTCCAGCCCAAGGAAGGCCCACGGCAGACATACGCTGGCCCATGAAGATTTTCGGGTGGCCAAGGCCCATGACGTTTTCGGATCCTTGGAGAGCAAGACTAGAGGAGATAGGAAATTCAAAGGGGTAAAACCCTAGAACTTGTAACCGACTAGGACTACGCCCGGGACCTGCCTAAGTCTATATAAAGGCCAGGAGGGCACGTCCTAGGAGGAACTCGACTCATACTTTCGCACACGCATCCACGCCAGATCGAATCTGCGCACCTTGTAACCTTCGGTTCCGCCGTAATCAAAGAGCAGACAGGCAGGAGTAGGGTTTTCCCTCCAGGGGCCTGAACCTGGGTAAATCTCGTGTCCCCTGGTTGCTTGTCTGTTAACCGTGCCACGATCTCCAGCATCCCCATCTTCTCCAAAACCCAAGTCCATAACAATGGGCATTGACGAGATTAAACCTCGTCAATTGGCGCCGTCTGTGGGAACTGGGGCTGCTGATTGTGCGGTCGTGACGGTTCCGACCCGATCGATCTACAACTCCGCAGCGACGGAGAATCACCTCCTCTTCGGCGCTTTCGACTTCACCGCCCACTCGCCGGATACCATGAAGGATTTCGAGCCCGTAGGCGACGGACTCGAAATCTTGTTCGGGAGCTTCTGCTTCCAGGTGGGACAAACTGGCACCCTCCGCCTCCCTGAGCGGGTGCCCGTGCCGTCAATCAGGCCCGCTTCATGGGCTCCACACCCCGTGCTACGCACGTCACCATCAACAGATTAGTTCTACAGCAGCAGCAGCTGCAACTCCGATCTGTGCGATCCACCTTCGGATGAAGGGACCTACGGTTCCGGATCCGAAAGCTGCGGCAGCAGCCAACCGATCTGCAGGCGCTATCTGTGCGCCGCAGTCATCCAAACCGACGAGGAAACGCCTATCCCGCCGCCCAACCCCAAACCGCAGGACAGAAACGGCGAAAACGGTGGAAACGGCGAAAACGGGGACAACAGGGGCCACCTCATCCAACTTAGCAAAGAAGGATGGGTCGAAGCACGCCGCGCCGTCGCAGGCAAAATAGTCCTACCTCTGGACTCCCCACGTGATCTGCTGAGGGCATACCACTACCTCCTCATCGAGGAGCACAAGAAGCAAGTCAAGATGCAGGAGACGCTCGACAAACGCAAGGAAGCAGCCTCTGAGTCCAGTGCGCGACGAGCTGCGCTCTCCACCATGGGACCCGGCTCTAGCACAAACGGAAACCAGGGAAACAAGCACCGCTCTCAGGTGGAAAACATGGACCCAAAGGAGCGGCGTGACATGACCCGAACTCTCCACACATCGTTCATGGATATGGACGCCGACGGCAACATCATCCCGAAGACGCCACAAGATGCGATCATGGCGGCCACTGCGTATCTCGCGGCTCACCCACCTCCGGAGGGGGATCCGAAAAGGGCCATGCATAGGTCCGCACTCACCGGATTAGGACTAATCGGAGCTGCGCTCCACGAAGACGCTCCTACGGAGCCGAAGAAGAAAGCTCCGGCCAGGCGCGACCGGAGCCCCACTCCCTCATCCGAAGATGAAGAAGAACACGATCTTCCTCGAAGGAAGAAGAGCTCGCACCGCCATAAACACGACTACGACGCCAGAGACAAGCTTACACAGCGCAAGATCGACAAAGCACGCGCCAAACGCGCATGCTCGTCTGAATCTGAGATGGATGAAGACGAAGGAGAACTCTGCGGGGCTCGATGCTTCAGCAGATCCGTTCGGCGAACACAGATGCCACGCAACTTCAAGCTTCCTTCGGATACTCCGAAGTTCAACGGCACGCAAGATCCAAAGTCCTGGCTCAGTGACCATCTGTCATCCGTTAAGCTTCACAGAGGCAACAAAGAAACCGCCATGCAATGCCTTCAGCTGCAGCTGACAGGTGCGGCGCGGGTCTGGCTTAGCAGCCTATCATCAGGATCCATCCAAAGCTAGGAGGAGCTCTCTTATAGCTTCATCCGAAATTTCAAAGGCACCAGCAAGAGGCCCGCCTCAATTGAAGAATTGCGAGCCTGCACTCAGAGATCGGGTGAATCTATTCGCTCGTACATACTACGCTGGTATACAACCAAGAACTCCGCAGCACACATCTCCGAAGAGCGGGCCATCGACGCCTTCAGGGACGGCGTCAAACGCCCAGACTTCAAGGAGAAACTTGGACGTGTAAAGCCCAAGACACTCGACCAGCTCATGGAAATCGCCAACAGTTGGGCAGACGGCGAAGATTGCATCCAGCGGGCGCAATCAGATGAAGAGGACGACTACGGCCGAAGACGCGAACGCCGCAGCAAGAGGAGATCGTGCGCCTACGAGGACCGCGACGGACCCGACATGGTCGCAGCCGGCTACGCTGACCGCCGTAACGACAACAGCCGCAACAGCGGAGGATACCGCAGCGGAAACTTCCGCGACAACGGACGACCAACGCAGTCGTGGCAACGCCGCGACCGCGACAACGGACCCTCAGCATTCGACAAACTTTCGGTTCCATGCACCATCCACTTATACATCGACAAACAAGATGGCAAAAAGAAAGCTAGCCACATGCTCAAGGACTGCCGCGAGTTCCAGAAACTCAGCGAAGGCATGGTGCAGATGAGGCAACAAGCTCCAATTCCTGCGTTCGGAAACGCACCTACGCCAGGTGAAATAGCACACGGAGCTCCTCCACCGCCGCCTATTGGAGGCCCAAATCAACCAGTCGCACCAGCGCAAAACAACGCCGGGGTCGCATACCCCCCACCAAAAGGAGCACTAAATATGATCCAGAAGGGACGCCCAACCAACAGGGTGCAGAAGAAAATCACCCGACAAATCAATTTGGTCGTGGCAACTCCGCCTGCAATCCCTGAGTACCTCAGCGGATCAGAGTCCTGCATCACATTCACTCGCGCGGATCACCCTTGCCAGATCCCTCGCCCAGGTCATGCTGCCCTGGTGCTGGAGGCGCAGATCGGAGGCTTCGAGATGAGTCGCGTCTTCATGGACGGCGGCAGCGGCATCAACCTAATGTTCGCAAGTACTCTAGCAGCTATGCGGATCCCGCAATGCAGCCTGGAACAATCAGACACAACGTTCCACAGCATTGTCCCAGGGAAGGGCATCTTCCCTCTAGGCAAAATAGGGCTCGACGTCATCTTCGGGAAGCCGGACAACTTTCGGCAGGAGCGCCTAGAATTCGAAGTGGTGGACTGGCCGTCGCAATACCACGCCATCCTGGGACGTGTAGCATTCGCAAGGTTCCTGGCCGTCCCACACTACGCATACCTACTACTCAAGATGCCAGGACCAAGGGGCGTCATCACAGTCCACGGGAGCTTCACCCGATCGGACCAATGCGACAGAGATTTCAACAAAATCTCCTAGTCTTTCGGCATGCAAGACGAGCTTGTAAGGCTCCGCGAGGTGACGGACAATGGGCTACCCCCAGTCACAAAGCAGAACGCACCTGACATGTCTTTCGACTCCACCATCAACACCAAAAAAGTGCAGGTCCATCCAACGGATGCCTCCAAGACGGCGCTGATCGCCAACGACCTCAGCACCGCATAGGAAGGCGCGCTCGTCGAATTCCTCCGTGAGCGCTGGGAAATCTTCGCCTGGTGTCCTGCGGACATGCCAGGAGTTCCCAGGGAATTCGCCGAGCACGCACTCAATGTCTTCCCAGACACCAAGCCAGTCAAGCAGTCCATCCGAAGACTGTCGGAGCCACGAGCCGAAGCTATCGGCAAGGAGATCAACAGATTATTCGCAGCAGACTTCATCCGGGAAATCAAGGAAAGCGAGTGGCTGGCAAACACGGTGATGGTCCCGAAGAAGGACACGGACATCCTGCGGATGTGCGTGGACTTCACGTCACTAAATAAACACTGCCCTAAGGACCACTTCCCTCTTCCTCGGATCGACCAGATCATCGATTCGACTGCAGGTTGTGAGAAACTCTCCTTCCTCGACGCCTACTCAGGCTATAACCAGATTCGACTCAAGGTCAAAGATCAAGAGAAAACGGCGTTCATCACACGTTTGGAGTATACTGCTACAACACAATGCCCTTCGGGCTAAAGAACGCGGGTGCCACGTACCAGCGATGCATGCAGGCCTGCCTCAAGGACCAGATCGGTCGCAACGTCCAAGTCTATGTCGACGACATAGTCATAAAAACCAAGGAGGCAAGAACACTTATCGACGATCTCCGCGAGACGTTCGACAACCTTGATCGCTACAGGATCAAGCTCAATCCAGAAAAGTGCGCCTTCGGCGTCCCCTCGGGTCAGCTGCTCGGGTACTTCATCTCCCAACGAGGGATCGAAGCGAACCCGAAGAAAATCAAAGCTATCATGACAATGGAGAAGCCGAAAAACCTCAAGGGCGTTCAGCAGCTCGAAGGGCGAGTAGCGGCACTAAGCAGGTTCATCAGCCGCATGGGCGAGAAGGCCCTACCATTTTACCAGCTGTTGTGCAAGGCAGACAAGTTCGAGTGGACACCAGAAGCCAACGACGCATTCGAAAGCCTCAAGCGGCTCCTCTCCACCTCGCCAGTTTTGGTCACGCCAAAAGAGCGCGAGCCCCTGTTGCTGTACATAGCAGCCACACACCAGGTGGTCAGCACAGCACTCGTGGTCGAACGACCCGAAGAAGGCAAGACCCACGGGGTACAACGCCCAATTTACTACCTCAGCGAGGTTCTCACTCCAACAAAACAGCGGTACCCGCACTACCAGAAGCTGGCCTACGGCGTGTTCATGACGGCTCGACGACTGAGCCACTACTTCCAGGAGCATCAGGTGATGGTCGTCAACGAGGCACCCCTAAACAGCATCCTGAATAACCCAGAGGCCACAGGACGCGTGGCCCTGTGGGGCATTGAACAATCACCCCTGGACATCATCTACGAGAAGCGACACGCAATCAAATCTCAAGTCCTTCTGGACTTCCTGGTGCACTGGATGGAGCTGCAGCTGCCTGACACCCCAGACATGTCGCAGTCCTGGACAATGCATTTTGACGGCTCCAAACGCGAAGCCGGAGCAGGGGCAGGAGTCATACTGACCTCCCCGCAAGGTGACAAGATGAAGTACGTCCTTCGGATGAAATTCAGAGCCTCCAACAACGAGGCCGAATACGAAGCCCTCATCCATGGCATGAAGATGGCAAAAATATGCGGCGCAACACGCCTGGTCATCTACGGTGACTCCAACCTTGTCGTACAGCAGATGATGAATGAGTGCGACGCACACGCCGACAACATGATCGTGTACCGCGCGCTATACAACGCACTCGAAGGAGAATTCGACGGCTGCGAACTTCGGCACGTTGGAAGAGAGAGCAACGAGGAGGCCGATAGACTCGCCAACATCGGCTCCACTTGTGCAAAGGTACCACCAGGTGTGTTCGTCGAACAGATCTGCGTGCCATCCATCAAGCGGAAATTCCCCAAGGGATCACGCGAAGAAGCAGAACACTCGGGGGCTACGCCACCCGAAGGTCATGAAGGACCCGAAAAGTTGGATACCGAAGTTGCCATGGTCAACCTGATGCAGGTCATGGCAGTCGAAGAAACTTGGACACGTCCATACCTCCAGTTCCTGATAAACGGAGAATTGCCAGACAGCCCGACAGATGCCCGGCGCGTATCTCGTCGGTCAAAAGCCTTCACCATCATCAACAGCGAGCTGTACAAACGCAGCATTACGGGCGTACTACAACGGTGCGTCACCATCAACAACGGCAAAGCCATACTCCAAGATATCCACGAGGGCATCTACGGCCACCACGCAGGTAGCCGCTCCCTCGTCGCCAAAGCTCTGCGAGCAGGATTCTACTGGCCAAACGGCCATGAGCGACGCGAAAGACATCGTCCGAAGATGCAACGGGTGCCAACGGTTCGCCGACAAACCGCACGCACCTGGGTCCGAACTTCGACCCATACCCATAGCCTGGCCTTTTGCCCAATGGGGCCTCGACATGATCGGCAAACTGCCAAAATCTTCGAAAGGAGGACACGTCTTCCTCCTAGTCGCAGTCGACAAATTCACCAAGTGGATCGAAGCCATGCCAGTCACCAACCAGAAGGGCAAAACCGCCATCAAGTTCTTTGAATCCATTGTCTACAGGTTTGGCGTACCGCACAGCATCATCACCGACAAAGGATCGAACTTCATCTCCAAAGAATTCTAGGACTTCTGCGAAGGCCTCGGGATCAATATCACGTATGCCTCAGTGGCACACCCGCAAACAAACGGGCAAGTGGAAAAGGCCAACGGCCTAATCGGTGCTGGCATCAAGAAGCGCCTCATGAGCTCACTCGAGCACAAAGCTGGAAACTGGACGAAAGAGCTACCGTCTGTCCTATGGAGCTTACGTACTACGCCAAACAGCTCCACCGGCTACACACCGTTCTTCATGGTGCACGGAGCTGAGGCCGTGCTACCAGCCGAAGTACGCCACCAGGCTCCACGAGCCGTCGCTTACAGCGAAGCCGAATCCATGGCTGCACTCAAAGACGCCGTCGACACACTCGATGAAGCGCGGGATATAGCAGCCGCTCGATCAGCGGTGTACCAGCAGAGTCTCCGCAACTATCACAGCCGCCGGCTGCGCCCAAGGTCCTTCGTCGAAGGAGACCTCGTCTTGCGACTCAAGCAAAAGCAACCGAACAAACTCGATTCACCATGGTAAGGACCCTATGTCATCACCGAAGTCATCCCAGGTGGCGCCTATCGCCTCAAGCACGTGGAGTCTGGAGTCGCATACTCCAACCCGTGGAACGTCTCGCACCTGCGATGATTCTACCCGTAGCAACCTACCCCCCTTTTTAAGGCTTTCAGCCAAGGCTACTCAGCCGAATCATGTACCTCCTCCATTACGATATAAATAAAGCTAAGTACCTCGCCCCCAACCCTCGGTTGACTATTTTCTGCAACTTTACTACATGCTACATACGCACTCGGGGGCTCCCCCCACCTCACGATTTCATCGACTGAGGACAAAACGTGTACACCTGAGTAGCTGACCACGTCAGGAAAACGAAAAGGGCACGTACTAAATCAAAGCACTGCGTGCTCGCAAACAAGCGAACCTTTACAACAAAGGGCACATACACGCCCAGCCGCAATATACAAATTTTACATCTATCTGTTTATTTTCAGGTCCTACCTATTCTGAAGAATAACCTGAGCACGCTGCTCAAACAAATCTACAATCTGTTCGGCATACTGTCTTACAACCGCGTAATGCGGACGCATATTCCACTCGCCACCATCTGGTCGAGGAGGTGGCCCAGTCGCCACAGCAGCCAAATCTACATCAGGGCGATGCACCCTCACAAGAGACAAGGCAACCTTCACCCCTGCGACGAGCTGCTGCCGCACCAGCTCCTTGACATTGCTGGCACTCCGAAACTTCGTCAGAAGACCTGCAAGGGTCATTGGCACGGCATCCAACGGAAACATGACGTGCAGCACCGAGGAAAGTGATGTCTGCACCTGGCGGAGCACCCGCGAAACCTGGTAGACACGATCCTGCACCGTCGCCAGAACTATGGCGCGATCACGATCCATCGAGAAGAAGCCGCCGGCCTCCATGTCCTGTTGAGTCAAGCAATTGACTCGAACAGCAATACACTCCCTTTCTTCCCTCGGAGCAAGATTGGCACCTGCAACAACCGCACAAAACAAGAGTAAGGCCAGCAGGCTCACCCGAAGAACTGAGCTACAGCCCGAAAGAAGGATCAACTTACATTGCAGCTGCTCGGACAGCCGACACAGCTCCGCCATCAAATACTCCTCTCTGGCTGCACCACGGTCTGTTTTGGACTTCCAAACGTTAGCGCGACCGCGTAACCCAAGCAAATCTCTCTCCAAGCTGCGCACGCGATCTCAAAGAAAAGCGAGCTGCGAGGAATCATCCAATGATGCTCGCAAGGGCCTTTCGGATGAAGTGTCAACTGGGTCAGCACCCGAAGGAACCTATAGTAGAAGAAAAAAGAAGGCACATAGACATTCAGCCAAGGATAGAGCACAACTCGGAGAAATTCATTAAAGTATATAAAGCCACTACGTGGCACAAGGATGGTACTACAAAAAGATATTTACAACAAAAATAGACTACAAGCTACCCTACGTCTACTACACCTATGGCGGAGGGCACTGAGTCGCCTCAGAACCAGACTGCCTAGCTTTGGCCTCGCCCTGCTGCCGCAATGCGTACTCAGACAACAAGTCAATGAGCTTGGGCCCATATTGTCTGCAGCGAGCGGAGTAGGCGGCGAAGGCTACCTCAGATCCATCTGCAGCCGTCGGCATCCGAGAAGTAATCTGGGGCAGGTCTAGCTCTGCCCCAGCCGCCATGGCCATCGCCAGCCCGACGGACGCGCCGATGCCCTTCTGCTTGCGCTTGTACGCTGCAGGTGCTTCGGCTGACAGAGCCTCTGCCAGGGCATCCACGTCTTCCAGAGACGCGCCCTTCGGGAAGAGCTCCTGGTAGAAGCCACCAAGGACCTCTTTCGCCTTGGCAAGGGAGTTGACGACGGTGCTGCAGCGGTCTTCGACCACTACAGTGGCATCATCTAGAGCACTCCCGTGCTCCAGAGCACCGTGGTTAAACTCGATGCCTGCGGCATCTGAGACAAAAAAGAAGAAAACATGAAGAAAGGCAACATAGAAGGAGATCCGTAGAAAAAGAAGCAAGTACAAAAGCTAGCGCTCACCCGAAATAGCCTTGGCAGTAGCCATGAGCTTCTCCGCCACCCCTTTTTCACGAGCAGCCGCAACGGTGGCCAGCTGCTCCTCACGATCTGCGGCCTCCTGCTGCAGACGCTCTTTCGCTTTGGCTGCCTTCGTCAGCTCCAGCTCAAGGCGCTCTCTCGCCCCAGCGGCAGCTTCGGCCTTCTGCTCCGATTGGCCAAGGCTCTTCTTCAGAGCATCGACCTCACGGAGAGAGTCGTTATGCTCCTCTGCATTTACAACAAGCAAGTGTCAAAGAACAGGACCAGGATAAGAAAGAGAAGTACTACAAGGCAGACGAATACCTTGAAGCTGCCGCAGTTTCGCCTCCAGCGTCAGGCGTTCCTTCACCAGCCGCTTGGCCTCTTGGACAAAAGGCTGCAGCAACAGGCAATAGTAGTAAGAGCAGGACTTGGGGGCTACGCCCAACACAAAGAAGCATAAACAACATCAGCATACGAAGACACTCGGGGGCTCCCCCCATAACATCAAGCAAAAAAACTTACGTGCTCCAAAGGCGAACCCGCAGGCCCGCCTGCGAAATTCTGAGGCGCAACCACCAGCCTCTCCTACACAGGAGGAACTGGCGCAGCATCACCAGAAGTCGCCACCGTCTGAGGAGGAGGCGACGCAATGTTCAACTCCCCCATCATCTCGCGCACACCATCACTAGAGCCGTCGGAGGATTGCCTGCATACGAACCAATCAACACAGGTGCAAAAATAACAAGGGAACAAAGGACAACAGTGGCAACAAGAAAACTTACGAGCCCAACGCGCTCAGGTCGAAGATAGGAGAAGCCCTTCGGGCCCTCTTCTCCTCCTTCTTTTCTTCCCTCTTCTCCTCCTTCTTTTCTTCCTTCTTCCGCTTTGCTGGCGGGTGCGGAGCAACAGCCCGCACAGGAATGGCAGGAAGGGGAGAGGAAGAACCCCCATGAACATCATCATGACGCTCAAGGCCCAGAGGATTTCTGGGAGTCGGAGGAGTCGAAGCATCTGACGACTCGCTAGAGCTCCGTGATCGCTTGCGCGAATGGTCCTCACTCGATTCGTCGGCATCCTCCGCTGGGGATCGCGCTGACGGTAGCTCGGACATGGAATCCACCACTTCATTATCCGGGGCATTCGGATACCTTTCGGGCAACGGTGGTGCCATGCTCGGCACTTTGAAGCTCTGCAAAAGGAAAAAGAACTTTGTTAGCAAACAAAGGAAAAGTACACAGCTGACAAAAACAAAAGGGAAGCACTACGTGCGCAAATCTACACCTTCGGTACGACCAACGTCGAAGAAAAGGGAGGAGTCAGCGACTTCCCCGGGATTTCTTCGTCGGCCTTGAAATTCAATAGCGCGCGAAGAGCCTTGTCAAGTTCCACCTCGGAGATTTTCTCACTCGAAACCCTCGTCGGATCACGGCGCCCAGAGTAAAGAAACATCGGGTGCGCTCTCGCTTGGAGGGGCTGCACCCGACGCTCAAGAAACGTCCGGATGATGTCGACACCGTTCACCTCCTTCTCAGGAATCAATTGGAGATCCTCCACCCGACGGTACAGGGCCTCTATCTCCGCCACTTCACCGTCTAAGATTTGGTTTTTCCAGGATTTTTTCTTCTCAATCAATTGGGAGGGATCAAAAGGAACGAGACCAAAATCTTGCCCAGGCAGTACGGAATCACGGATGTAAAACCATTTCCTCCACCAGTACTGGACAGATTCGGACATGGAAAAGGAAAAGAATTGCACATTGGGACTGAGGGAGATGATGAAACCCCCAATGGGATACACACCATCCGAACCAGACTGCCTCTTCACGGAATAAAGCTTTCGGAAGAGGCCAAAGTGCGGCTCAATGCCAAGCCAACACTCGCAAAGCGTGATAAAACACGCAATGTGGAGAAGGGAGTTGGGAGATAGATGATGGAGTTGAACCCCATAGAAAAAGAGCAGTCCACGAAGGAAGTCATGGACCGGAAAAGAAAACCCGCGAGTCATGAAGGCAACAAACATAACCCGATACCCAGATGGGGGACGGGGGATTACCTCATTGCCGGGGAGTCTCACGGCCGTCGTGTCTTGCGGGATCAGGCTCCGCTCGCGTAGTTTGCGGAGATCGCTCTCCCGCGTTTCTGATCGCCGCCAGCCACCGTCGGTGACGCGAGCAGTGGCGGTGCCCTTCTTGCCTCCGGCGGCGCTGGTCCCAACTGCAGATGAGGATTTCTTTGTTTTCTCCATGGCGCTACGGCGGTGGTGGCGTTGCCAACGAAGAAAGACGAAGGAAATGTGGAGGAAACTCTCAGCGCACAGCAAGAATAGCTCAAGAACGAGGGGGCAGTGAATAGATGAACTACTGCGGTGAAAAACAAACCACGATTTCACCAGGGATTATAACAGCGAAGACGACGCACGACGGCCGTCCATCGAGAAGACCTAACGCCAACGGTAGATCTGGCCGTACACGTGTCAGCACCAAAACAAACCGTCGTTACCACGCCGTCCACTACGTGCGGAAATCGAGGAGACGCCGAAATCATCTCCACGCCGCGCGTGACCGGTCAATTTAAAGTCAGCAAGTGGGACCCACGCTTCGTCCAGTCAAGTCATCTCTGGTGTGGCAGACGCTTGAGATCATCGATTGTAAGCACTGACGTCATCAAAAGCTATACTAGCACCACTTCGGCTCCACAGCTAAAAGTACTCACTCGAATCTACGATTCGACTAAATACTTGGGGGCTACTCCTATCAGGAGCGCTGGCCGCGCACCCGACAGACAAATGAGGACAAAATTACTTATCTGAGTCCTACGTCGAGTCTACGACTCCACTACGGACTCGGGGGCTACTCCCATAGGGAGGATGGATTTAAGCATCCGAAAATTTTCGAGTCCTGCGGACCTAATGATTGAAACAATGCTTAAACTGAAAGTCTCCGTTCGAGTCTACGACTCGAACAGACACTTGGGGGCTACTCCCATAGGGAGCGCTGGTCGCACACCCTATGAAATCTTCGACTGCGATCTTCCGGATCCGCATGCAAAAACTTTTTTGGCAACTCTGCCCCAACAAAATGCTGAGTGAGCGACAATCTCCTCGGCCACCCGAAACACCTCCGAGGTGATAAATGTTCGGATGTTGCGTCTGCGACGCAAAGATAAGACCTACAGAATCATCTGATGGCCTGGCAACGCACCTGACTGCGCTCTGCTAGTATGAATCCGTACCAGCAGGTACGATGAAAAATCCCGATGGACGCGTTGGGTACACCAATTAAAATCACTGGAATTCCACTCCTATAAGTCCTCCGCGGCCTGAGTCGAATTACGCCAGCATATGTTCCAGGCCCGGGTTAAGGGACCCGAACCTGAAGAAGATCGTGTTGTTTCGTCCTAAGACAGTTAACTGACCCTGATCCGTCGGGTTAGTCAGGCACACGCATCAACATTCCCTACACACATATATACTATTAACATATAGCTGCTCCCGAAGGATGGAAGAGTCCTCAGCCGAATCTACGATTCGACTGATCACTCGGGGGCTACTGACATGGTTATACCCTACGGGTACGTAACTTCAGCATACCTAGTCCAGCCCAAGGAAGGCCCACGGCAGACATACGCTGGCCCATGAAGATTTTCGGGTGGCCAAGGCCCATGACGTCTTCGGATCCTTGGAGAGCAAGACTAGAGGAGATAGGAAATTCAAAGGGGTAAAACCCTAGAAATTGTAACCGACTAGGACTACGCCCGGGACCTGCCTAAGTCTATATAAAGGCCAGGAGGGCACGTCCTAGGAGGAACTCGACTCATACTTTCGCACACACACATCCACGCCAGATCGAATCTGCGCACCCTGTAACCTTCGGTTCCGCCGTAATCAAAGAGCAAACAGGCAGGAGTAGGGTTTTCCCTCTGGGGGCCTGAACCTGGGTAAATCTCGTGTCCCCTGGTTGCTTGTCTGTTAACCGTGCTACGATCTCCAGCATCCCCATCTTCTCCAAAACCCAAGTCCATAACAATGGGCATTGACGAGATTAAACCTCGTCACCAGCGATTGGAGTCGCCCCAGGAGAAGCCACCGGTACCAGGAGATTTGCCATCGTCGACTTCGTCGTTCGCCCGCCTCGCCGACCCTCGCCAGCACCCCGTTGAGCCCCTAGCACCCCTCACTGGTCGCGCTAGGTTTCGTTCTCGCCGGCGTTGTCTCGCGTCGACGATGACTCCCAGCCGTTGGATTAGAATCAGATCAAACGACCCACGTTGCCCCGTACCGCTTCGCCCAGCCCCGTGTCACTGACGAGTGGGGACACCCACTTAAGCAGCCCGAGGGAGCACTGCGCTTAGCAGGCCGGCCCAGTAACTTTTCCCGTGCAGCCCAGTTATTGGAATTATATCTTTTTCTTTTTAATTCAAACACACTTCTGTAATGTTAGAAATTACTTTCAATGAGTAGAAATTACTTTTCTAAAAATAAAAGGAATTAAACCAAGCCTTAACCTTGTAATGTTAGAGATGATGCTAGATCATCTATAGGACCCTTGGGTGTGATGATTGCAAGTAGTTAAGTATTGTTTGGTGATTATGTACCTCGTATTTATTCATAGACGCTAGTACCGACCAAGGATACGAGGAGGAAGGAGGATACTACGAAGAAGAAGCCGAAGAGAACTTCAACCACTGCTATGCACAAGGCAAGCTTATATTGACACTAATCCAAGCCTTACTAATCAAGTTGACCTATGCAAGATAACACTTGCAATTTAGCAAGCTGAGACTATACCTATGCAAGCCAATACTTGTTACTATGCCTACCATATGCCTTAAGCATATGTGATCATACCCACTTGATAAACCAATCCTAGTTTTATTTGCAAGCTTCTTACTTTATTTCTTTATCAAAGCTTACTTAGAGTTTATTTAAGAGTTTCGTAGATACTAGAAAGATATTCTGAAGGTTGCATAAAGAGCATAAAATTTGGCCTAAGTTAGAAACCTTGATATCATCCTAAGATATAAGGCTGTACTTAGTTGAAACTTCACTAGTTTACCACCCCTCATTAGTACTACCCCCACCTGTAGATGCTAGTGCTAAGCATAAAACTTGATCAACTTTAGATGGGAATACTTGGTGGAAAGATGGTTATGAAAACCTTGGAATGATGGATCATTCTATTGAAATGTTTTGGACATGTGTTTCCAAACACCTAATGCTTTTGGTGATGAAAATGTTGAGGCATGAGCCTTAACCCTTTATAAAACTGATGGTTGTCTGGATGCGATACCATTCCAATTTTATCGTACAACCACAATACCCGAAGATTGGGTAGGGCTTGACTGGAAACTTATATACCTTAGTATTAGTTCCCTCACGGCCAAGGTCTGAGCTGAAGCTACCTTGTGAAGATTGTCCACCTGTGCAGTACCCAAGATGACAGTTGGTCATGGTTGGGAGGCCAAACTCACAGGAGAGGTGCTTATACTAGGGCGTGGTTAGGATTGATTATCTGCATACTGAGTATGGTGAATTCAAGATTTGTTCTTGACGGATGTATCGAATGTTGTGGTGAAAGTGTACAATCTCTGCAGAGTGTCAAACTATTCGAATAGCCGCGTCTGCGGTTATGGACAGTTGGAGTGGCCATACTGTTCCCCCGTCAGACTTTTCAAAATGACTTGTGAAATGAATTGAGACTTTGACTTGACCACAACAGAGTTGTGACATGAGTTACAAGATCCCACCTAGGAATTATAAAATTATGACTAGCTTCGGAACTTAGTAGAGATAAATCTGGCTTTTGCAATATAACCCTAGAGCCTAGTGTCCTATTATCCAAAAACCCCTTTACCTGTTAGTATTAGTTTGTGAGTACTTAAAGAGTACTCATGGCTTTGTCCCTGGATATTCCCATGGCCAGACTATGAAGAGGAGTACCTGGAGGATGGACCCCAGGAAGGTTACGACAACTAGGATCATCTCCCATCGTCAGCATTGCCTGTGACCCCGAAGATGGAGCTTCGTCTATGCTACCGTTATTATTACGTATTCCGCTGCTTGAAGTTGTAGTAAGAACTAGATCATGAGATACCTATTTGTGTAAGAACTTATGTATCGTTTGTAATGGATGATGTACTATGGTATCCAATTCTATTATGTCTCGCAAAAATGGTAATCTTGGGATTGCGATGTATGGCATAACAGGCATCTGGGATTAAAAACCCGGGTGTTGACAAGTTGGTATCAGAGCCATCCTGACCATAGGAGACCCTAGTTAGACTGGACGTTTGAATCAAAAACTTAGTTTCAAAACCAAAGAAAACAAATATTTACAAAAAATTATTCTCATTCTTATCCCTTTGATTCTTCCATAAAAAATCATGTTTCTCAAAAACTCTTGCAAAATACATAAAATTTTGACACACTTGATCACCCTGCTAATCTACTCATCCTCTATTCTTATAGATGGACGTGAAGTACAACAAGTTTTACCAACTGGGGAATGGAGGAGACCTTATCTTTGAGAGGGATTTGGACCAGCTTTCGGAACTTTTGGAGCGTCCGCACCCCGAGTTCTTCGGAGCTCAGCTCAATGATCAAGGAGGAGAAGATCTGCAGTGGCTAATTGTTGCAAGTCTCCAAGGAAAAATTGAACCTCCCACTACGGAGGGAATTCAGTTTACCTTGAGGGAAAACAACTGGCTCGATGGACTTGCCAGAACAATGCAGGAAGCTCTTTCCCGTCTGTGTGGGCAGAGCATCAATCAGATCAAGGGTACTCGCTTTGAGTTTTGCCCAAGGAGTGATGCAAATGGACAACCACTGGAAGCCCCATACCACCCCGAGCTGAAGACTCAATTGGACCACCTTAGCTTCATGATGTACGATCGTCAGCAGGAGTTGGACAACTGCCGTGACTACTCCAACCACAAGTCTGCCATCATCAAGACAAAGGATCAGACCATCGCCATGCTAGCAAAGGATCGCAAGTCTCGTCGCCGTCAGCTCGACAAGAAGGAGCACATTATTGCCCGTCTTCGCCACCGCATCTCATCTTTGGAAGAGACCATCCACGAGAGAGACATGCAGTTGGAGGAAAGGGAGAATGCCGGAGACGATCTTCGTGGAGACCCTTACTCCTATCTCAACGATGACGATGATTTTCTGGAGGATCAGGCCATGGACTTCTTCACCGATGAGGATGATTTCGCCTTCATCGATGATGATGAAGATGATGAAGCCACGGACTCCAAGGAGTAGTAGCACTTGAGCACTAGCGTAGTGAGTAGTGTTCGGTCCCACTGTATCGTAGTTTCCAGAATGGTTCTTAAAATCATCTGTTTTTCTTTGTTGTTGTGTGTGTTGTACTGTGTGCTATGAATGAATGAATGAAAAAGCAAGTTGCTAGAAAAATCTGAGTCAAACCTTTAAAACTTTTCAAAGTCCCCGAAACCTTAGAAATTTCCCTCTTTTCTCATGATCTATCTAAATCTTCAGATGCCACGTGGAGGAAGTGGTTCAGCCCCGGACCCGATGTTGCAGATCCTGCAAATGTTGACTTCTGACCGCGAAGCTAAAAGAGCGGAACGTCAAGCCAAACTAGCCACTCTGCAACAGATAGCCCAGCTAGCCCACAACAACCAAGGCCACGGAAATCAGGACAACCATGGATCTAAGCTCAAAAATTTCCAGAATACCAACCCACCTATTTTCACCAAGTCAGAAGAACCCCTAGACGCCGATGATTGGCTGCAAACCATGGAAAATAACCTAGAAGTCGCTGGAGTGGAAGCCAACGAGAAAGTTCTGTTTGCCACCCATTATCTAACCGGAGATGCCAGGGCATGGTGGAACAGTGTTCGTGCAATGACCGGAGGCCAGATGATGACCTGGGAGGAATTCAAGGTCAAGTTCAGCAGAACCCATGTGCCACCGGGTTTGATCAAGAGAATGAGAGACGAGTTCAGAGAGTTGAAGCAAGGAAGGATGACTGTAGTGGAATACCATGACAAATTTTTGTCATTAGTTAGGTATGCCCCGGACGAGATAGACACGAAAGCCAAGAAGAAGGAGAGGTTCCTGAATGGTCTGCATGATGAGATGCAGACGGTGTTAGTCAATATCCCCTTTGCGGATATTGAAGCCCTTGTCGACTCTGCTATCCAGATGGAAGGAAAGATCAACCAAGCCAATTAGAACCGCAAGCGTCGCATGATGCATCAGCCAGGAACCCATCAGACCCCAAAGTATCACCCCAACCCATCTCCAGGATTTGCCCCAAGAACCAACAGACCCCCGATGACCCGCCCCACCTATCCCAACCGTGGAAACCCTAGACCCGGAGGAAATCACAACAACCCCAGCAACTCTAGCAATTTCACCCGTGCCCCACCCAAGTTCAACATCAACAATGCTACCTCCAACACCAACAGTGCCCCGAGGACTGGAAGCAATGTTGTGCCTGTCGCAGCCAAGGACAAGTCGCAAGTGACCTGTTATGACTGTGGAAATAAAGGCCAGTATTCCAACGAGTGCCCCAACAAGAAGAATGCTATAGCCCCCAATGCCAATGCCCCAGATCAGCAACATCGTCGTGTTCAGCCAGGGAGAAGATTTGCCCCAGGGAATTCACTCAACCGCAATGGCCGTCTTTTTCTCATGCATGCTGAAGAAGCTCAGGAAGCGCCAGACGTCGTGCTGGGTATGTTTTCTGTTAATTCAGTACTTGCAAGAGTGTTGTTTGATTCTGGTGCATTGCACTCATTTGTCACCGAAGATTTTGCCTGCACTAGTAAAATTCAACCAACCAAACTGAAGCATGTTATGATTGTTCAAATTCCCGGATCAACCACCAAGGCTAGGCAAATTTGCAAAGCCGTCCCAATCCGAATCCATGGCATAGATTTTTATGCTAATCTGATAGTACTCGGAACTAAAGGTTTGGAAGTAGTACTAGGAATGGATTGGATGTCCAAACATAAAGGATTGATTGACTGTGCTAAGGAAGCCATCACCATGACCAGTACAGCCGGAATATCAGTCAAACATATATCTGAAACCTTACCTCGCCAATTCAAATGCAACAAGACTATAGCCCAACCTACCATTGACCAAGTCCGGATAGTCTGTGAATACCCCGATGTATTTCCAGATGTTTTGCCCGGTATGCCCCCAGATCGGGATATCGAGTTTATCATTGAACTAATCCCCGGAACAGGACCCATAGCCCAGAGAACCTATAGTATGAACCCGTCAGAGCTCGCAGAACTGAAGAAGCAACTGGATTCCATGTTGGAAATCGGATTGATTCAACCAAGTGCGTCACCATGGAGATCACCTGTCTTGTTTGTGGACAAGAACGATGGAGGTAACCGTTTGTTTACGGATTATCAGAAGTTGAATGATGTCACCATCAAGAACAAGTACCCCTTGCCCAAGATAGAAGATTTGTTTGATCAGTTGACCGGTGCCAAAGTTTTTTCTAAGATTGATCTTAGAACTGGTTATCATAAACTCAAGATTCGTGCAGAGGATATTCCAAAGACTGCATTTACCACCAGATATGGATTGTATGAGTATACATTCATATCTTTTGGATTATCCAATGCCTCCGCTTATTTCATGAACCTCATGAATAAGATTTTTATGGACTTCCTGGATAAGTTTGTCATTGTTTTCATCGATGACATTCTGATTTATTCCAAATCAGAAGAAGAACATGAGCTACACCTAAGGACCATTCTTGGAACCCTTAGAGAGCATCAGTTGTATGCCAAGTTTAGAAAATGTGAATTCTGGTTACAGGAGGTAGGATTCCTCGGTCACATTATATCAGCCGGAGGAATTTCCGTTGACCCTACCAAAGTGAAAGATGTAGAAGATTGGCAAGCCCCAACCACTCAAACCCAAGTTTGTGCTTTTCTCGGATTGGCGGGATATTACCGCAAATTCGTAGAAGGATTCTCGAGTATCGCCAGACCCATGACCCAATTGTTGAAGAAGGACAAGAAGTTTGACTGGACCGACAAATGTGAAGCGAGTTTTCAAGAACTCAAAAAGAGATTGATTTCAGCCCCAATCTTGATCATGCCGGATATCACAAAGCCCTTCGATGTGTATTGTGACGCATCCAAGATTGGTCTCAGATGTGTGCTAATGCAAGAAGGAAAAGTTATATCTTATCTATCTCGACAATTGAAGCAACATGAGCAAAACTACCCAACCCATGACCTCGAACTCGCAGCCGTAGTTCTAGCCCTGAAGACATGGAGACATTACCTGATGGGAAACCGTTGTGAGATTTATTCGGATCACAAGACCCTAAAGTATATATTCACTCAGAAGGAGCTGAATATGAGGCAGAGAAGATGGATTGAGCTAATCAAGGATTATGATCTGAACATTCACTATCACCCTGGTAAAGCCAACGTGGTAGCCGATGCCCTTAGCAGATTGCCGTGCCTCTTGAACTCCATGATTTTGAAGGAGCAACCAAGTTTGCACAAGGAGATGGAAGATTTTCGGATGGAATTAGTAAGTGAAGGATTTTTGGCTAGCATAGAATTCCAGCCCACTTTGATCAGTCAGATTAAAGAGGCGCAGAAGGGAAATGCCAGTATCGACGGAATCAAGCGTCGTATCGGTACAGGCAAAGTACCCGGATTCACAGAAGACGAAGAAGGAGTTTTGTGTACCAGCAGATTCTGAGTTGAAAGAAGTTATCTTGAAGGAGGCTCATGATACTCTTTATTCTATCCATCCCGGAGGAACTAAGATGTATCAAGATTTAAAGGAGCAATTATGGTGGCATAAGATGAAAAGAGAAATCGGAAGCTATATCGCCAAGTGTGATATATGTCAGCGAGTCAAGGCAGGACATCAAAGACCCGCTGGATTGTTGCAACCTTTGCAGATTCCGGAATGGAAATGGGATTCTGTAGGAATGGACTTTATCATTGGACTACCTACTCCTAGTAGGGGAAATGACTCTATCTGGGTCATAGTGGACAGATTGTCCAAAGTCGCCCATTTCTTGCCCGTCAAAACCACATATCAGAGTTCAAAACTAGCGGAGATGTACATCGCTATAATCGTCAGTTTGCACAGAGTCCCTAAGAACATAGTATCGGATCGAGGAACTCAGTTTACCTCGAGATTCTGGACGAAAGTTCAAGAAGGTTTAGGAACCAGCCTAGATTTCAGTACCGCGTATCACCCTCAGACCGATGGACAAACGGAGCGAGTAAATCAAATACTCGAAGATATGCTGAGAGCCTGTGTGTTAGAATATGGATCCAAGTGGGAAGACTGTCTGCCGTTTGTAGAATTTTCCTACAACAACAGTTACCAAGCCAGTTTGCAAATGGCCCCATTTGAATTCATGTACGGAAGAAAGTGTCGCACCCCTTTGAACTGGTCGGAAGTAGGAGAGAGTCAGATTTTTGGACCCGACATCCTACGAGAAGCAGAAGAGAAGGTTCACAAGATTCGTGAGCACCTCAAGACCGCCCAATCCCGACAGAAGAGTTACGCTGACAAGAGACGTCGAGACCTCGCCTTCAACATAGGAGATTTTGTTTATCTGAAAGTGTCGCCATTGAAGGGAATGCAGCGTTTCCAACTCAAAGGAAAGTTAGCCCCCAGATATATCGGACCTTTCAAGATTCTGAACCATCGAGGAGAAGTATCGTACCAATTGGAGCTACGCTAAGAGATGTCAGCCGTGCACAATGTGTTCCATATCTCATTACTTCGCAAGTGTCTCGAAGTGCCCGAGAAGACCGAAGTGTTCAAGAATATCGACCACCAGACTATAGAGATCAACGATGACCTGACCTATCCCGAAGTACCCATCCGTATTTTGGAAGAAGCTTTTCGAACTACCCGAACCCGAAGCATCAAGTTTCTCAAGATTTAGTGGAGCAACCACACAGAAGAGGAAGCTACCTGGGAACGCGAAGATCACATCAGGACGGAGTTTCCCGATCTCTTCATATCCTAGGTAATCTTTTCATCCTTTTTCAAATCTCGGGACGAGATTTTGTTTAAGGGGGGGAAGGTTTGTAACATCCCAAAAATACTAAGCTTGGGTTAACAAAAACTTTTCTAAATAAAATTATGAAAGCATGCATATGTGTTTGCATTGATTTTGAAATTCTTTTAAACCACCTTGTTTGATTGTTTCATTGCTTGTAAAATGTTTCTTAGGTGAAATAAACATCATCTAAAACATTTCCCACACTTTTCCTAAAGACAAGTAAATCAAAACAAATATATAAAAGGAATGGTCATTTTGACCAATTTAACTCCCATGCCTACTTTGGCTGACTCAAACTTTCAAAACCTAACAGAAACTTTTCTAGATCTTTGCAACCCTTGAATGTACTCCTAACAAAGTATCAAGGACCACTTTGTGATCATCCAGAAACTTTCAAATGCATAGTTTAAATGACAATTCAAAATTGAATCTTTATCATATGGGAAGATCCCACTTTTTCAAAAACCACTCAAACAAGCTCAACTTTCAAAACCCAAGCATCTGCAGACTCACCAGCACCAATCTAGCAAACCCACAACAAATCTTTTCAAAATTCAAAACTTAATTTCATGCGGCCATTTCATCAAACTGGTTGCAAACACAAATCAAACAAACATCAAACACTATTATGAGCAGTGATTCTTGCCTAATTGGTTCCCCATTTAGCTCACAACCAGCTCAGTAGATCATACAGCAAGATTAACCAAGCACTAGCACCATTGTGAGCTTGTCATTGCCATCAATGGTGAACAGCCGAGCACACCCTTGCCACCCCATAGTCGACAGCAAGCTAGGAGCAGCAGCAAGCCTAGCCAGCATGTCTGGGAGGCAGCCCACCATCCACCGCCACTCACTGTCCACCGCTCGAGCCTTGCCAAGCCCTGGACCACGTGCACGAACCACGCCCAGACCGCTAGAGACCATGCCGAGCGTGCGCTAGAGCACCACCCTCGACCGAAGCCCACAGACCGCGCGCCGCCCTCGCCGCGTGCATACACAATCCCCACCGACCCAGGAGACCGCCAGACATCCCCGTTCGCTGCCCCATGATGCACAGCCACCACTCGCCGTCGAAGACGCCGCCTCTGCCGCGCAGAGCATCTCCCGTTCCAGACCAAGCCGCACCGCCCCACGCCTCTAATCCATGTCGTTGAGCATCGCCAGGAGACACCGCACCGTCCCCTACCTTCGCCCATGCCAATAGCCGCCTGTACCATCGCCCCCGACGAGCTCACCGTGCGCCCCGACGGTCCCCTCGCTCGACTATAAATAGAGGCCACCCCCGCTCGATTTCTTCACACCATCTCACTCCCCTCTCCTCACTAATCGTGCCACACCGTTCTCAGAGCAAGGCGAGCACCACCTCGCCGGAATTTCACAGGAGCCCGCCGCCTCTGGAGAAGAAGGAAGCCAGCGATTGGAGCCGCCCCAGGAGAAGCCATCGGTACCAGGAGATTCGCCATCATCGACTTTGTCGTTCGCCCGCCTCGCCGACCCTCGCCAGCACCCCAGTGAGCCCCCAGCACCCCTCATTGGTTGCGCTAGGTTTCGTTCTCGCCGGCGTTGTCTCACGTCGACGATGACTCCCAGCCATTGGATTAGAATCAGATCAAACGACCCACGTTGCCCCGTACCGCTTCGCCCAGCCCCGTGTCACTGACGAGTGGGGACACCCACTTAAGCAGCCCGCGGGAGCACTGCGCTTAGCAGGCCGGCCTAGTAACTTTTCCCGCGCAGCCCAGTGATTTGAATTAGATCTTTTTCTTTTTAATTCAAACACACTTCTATACCCATTTTCAAAAATCAATCCAGATCGATTCATTGCACCATTTTAAATGAAACCAATTTTGTTGGAAAGGTCTGTGAATACTGAATCCAAGCCCGTTGGATTCAAGTCATTTGGATATGTAGATCATCCTTAGTAAAAATAACAAGGCGGAAGCTTTTCTGCATTCAAACATTTTTCAAATTTAAACCATAATAGCTTTTGAGTTGATTCCAACTCTCAAAAATCACATTTAACCATACCTTTCAGAATATATAAAAATATATAGGTTTACTTGCAGAAATAATGTTCAAGTAATAAAAGAATGCTACATAGGCATTTCTAGCCACTTTAATTAATTTGAATAAAAGGGTAAAACCTTATTAAATTGTGACACCACTTTAAATCACATTCCCTTGGACTACAATATGTGATGATGACATGTGTCAACATGATCCCATATTTGGTTTGGAGAATATTAAATCTTAAGTAGTTTTTCAATGAGTAGAAATTACTTTTCTAAAAATAAAAGGAATTGAACCAAGCCTTAACCTTGTAATGTTAGATATGATGCTAGATCATCTATAGGACCCTTGGGTGTGATGATTTCAAGTAGTTAAGTATTGTTTGGTGATTGTGTACCTCGTATTTATTCATAGACGCTAGTACCGACCAAGGATACAAGGAGGAAGGAGGATACTACAAAGAAGAAGCCAAAGAGAACTTCAACCACTGCTCTGCACAAGGCATGCTTATATTGATACTAATGCAAGCCTTACTAATCAAGTTGACCTATGCAAGCTAACACTTGCAATTTAGCAAGTTGAGACTATACCTATGCAAGCCAATACTTGTTACTATGCCTACCATATGCCTTAAGCATATGTGATCATACCCACTTGATAAACCAATCCTAGTTTTATTTGCAAGCTTCTTACTTTATTTCTTCATCAAAGCTTACTTAGAGTTTATTTAAGAGTTTGGTAGATACTAGAAAGATATTCTGAAGGTTGCATAAAGAGCATAAAATTTGGCCTAAGTTAGAAACCTTGATATCATCCTAAGATATAAGGCTGTACTTAGTTGAAACTTCACTAGTTTACCACCCCTCATTAGTACTACCCCCACATGTAGATGCTAGTGCTAATCATAAAACTTGATCAACTTTAGATGGGAATACTTGGTGGAAAGATGGTTATGAAAACCTTGGAATGATGGATCATTCTATTGAAATGTTTTGGACATGTGTTTCCAAACACCTGATGATTTTGGTGATGAAAATGTTGAGGCATGAGCCTTAACCCTTTATAAAACTGATGGTTGTCTGGATGCGATACCATTCCAATTTTATCGTACAACCACAATACCCGAAGATTGGGTAGGGCTTGACTAGAAACTTATATACCTTAGTATTAGTTCCCTCACGGCCAAGGTCTGAGCTGAGGATACCTTGTTAAGATTGTCCACCTGTGCAGTACCCAAGATGACAGTTGGTCATGGTTGGGAGGCCAAACTCACAGGAGAGGTGCTTATACTAGGGCGTGTAATTGAAAGGTTAGGATTGATTATCCGCATACTGAGAATGGTGAATTCAGGATTTATTCCTGACGGATGTATTGAATGTTGTGGTGAAAGTGTACAATCTCTGCAGAGTGTCAAACTATTCTAATAACCGCGTCCGCGGTTATGGACAGTTGGAGTGACCATACTGTTCCCCCGTCAGACTTTTCAAAATGACTTGTGAAATGAATTGAGACTTTGACTTGACCACAACAGAGTTGTGACATGAGTTACAAGATCCCACCTTGGAGTTATAAAATAATGACTAGCTTCAGAACTTAGTAGAGATAAATCTGGCTTTTGCAAAATAACCCTAGAGCCTAGTTTCCTATTATCCAAAAACCCCTTTACCTGTTAGTATTAGTTTGCGAGTACTTAAAGAGTACTCATGGCTTTGTCCCTGGCTATTCCCATGGCCAGACTATGAAGAGGAGTACCTGGAGGATGGACCCCAGGAAGGTTACGACAACTAGGATCATCTCCCATCGTCAGCATTGCCTGTGACCCCGAAGATGGAGCTTCGCCTACGCTACCGTTATTATTACGTATTCCGCTGCTTGAAGTTGTAGTAAGAACTGGATCATGAGATCCCTATTTGTGTAAGAACTTATGTATCGTTTGTAATGGATGATGTACTATGGTATCCAATTCTGTTATGTCTCGCAGAAATGGGAATCCTAGGATTGTGATGTATGGCATAACAGGCATCTGGGATTAAAAACCCGGGTGTTGACAGACCATTGTTCCGATTCGATCGAACTTTTTGATCTTCGATCACCGCATCTGGATTTACGTGTTATAGTCTACCCCGATGGAGGAAGCCGACCGTGGGGGTATGTCGTTCCACGACCTCAGCAGTATGATCACGGAAATCAGATCTACCATTCCCCGAGTACAGTTGATCCAATCAACCTCGTACAAAACCGATCTATCTCATAGATCGACCACCAAAACAGCATATAGATCTCATCTACATCCTACCGCATATCACATATGCGAGATCTCGAGCCTAAAACCAGAAGCTACCGCTCTGATACCACTGTTGGGCCACGCAGAGATAAAACAAAACTTTTTCCCTCTAACGTGGTGGTCCCAAGATCTAGCCAAGGTAGAAGGCCACGAGGTTTACCACTAGACGCGCAGTTGCGAATTACTGATGAAGCGCGTCAGTTGATGCAGTGTAGTCCTTTGCGATCTGATCGTCGTCTGCTGGTATCCACACGTACAAGGAGGAGCACCGGCGGCGAATTGCTAGGTTCGATACGACGGTAGGACTGCTGTGGAGCTAGGGTTTCCAACACATGGAATGACCTAACCGATCAAAGATTAACCTTTCTGGGTTACAGTGCTCCACTATATATAGGGATTGAACGTGGGATCTGCTCGCGCGGCCCATTCACTAAAGCCCATATAATATTAGTCCCTGTGAGTCCGACTCACTGACTCAGTCCAAATCAGGCTCGGGTCCAACCCAACCAGATTTCTAGTTCAGATCCAATCCGAACTTGCTCCCGCTCTTAAGTGTGTGACCCCGCAGGCTCATGGCTACTTGGGCACGATTAGAGTCCGACTCTTAATCGATCAGTCGGTAGCGGCTCCTAGCAGAACGTGCCGAGTCCCAAGTACCAAAGAGTCATGATGACTTGCCTTTCCAATGTGACTTGCGTCCGAGACCCTTTTGCCTCACGATATACCTTGTCAGACTATAGGCGAAAAATTGTCATCCCTTAAATAGTCCAACTCTCTTCTCGATCCAAGATAAGTGATTCACCCGACTAACTCTTAGTCGATCGCCTCGGTTAACACTTAACCGAGTTGTGCATGGCCATGCTTTCTGAATCATATCATCCGAGAGGGCCTAGAGAATATCTCTCCGAGTGGAGGGGCAAAATCCCATCTTGGTTATTCACATCACACAGCTTGATTCTCAGTCGACCCGAACTCTGCGTTTATAACTGCCCAGTTACGGATCAGTGTTTGACAGAACCTAAGTCGATGATCCTCAACTCAGACTATGCAATAACCTCAGGTCTAAGGATTACATTGATTGAGATATGCAAATGAAAACTTGTTCGTTGTACCTCAATATGGGTTAGTCTGAATCGCTAAACTCTTTAGCCGAATCTGTGTAAGTTGGAATAGCATCTCCATGCCCATGACAAATGGAACCAAGTCATCAAGACGACTTTCACATTGGTCTAACTTGTGTGTCCAGCACAACCTCAATGACCAAGGATATTTAGTACAAACAACATGAATGTATAGTTCCACAACCGAATCACATATTCAATGATACACATCAGATGTTTATACAAGGACAACTTAATATCTTTATGAATACAATGGGAAATCTCATCATACATGATTGCCTCTAGGGCATATTCCCAACACGCGCCACCCTAGGGTGTGGCGGCCTCGTGGCCCTCCTTCGGTCGCCCTTCGGTGTTTGTGTTGTCCTCGGTGAAATATTGACTTTGGCTTTGTCCCGTCCAATTCCGAGAATATTTCCTTACTAGCTTTTCTAAAACCAAAAACAGTAGAAAACAGGAAACTGGCACTGCGGCATCTTGTTAATAGGTTAGTCCTATAAAATGTATAAAAATACCTCAAAGTGTAGACAAGGCATAGCAAAATTGATACTAAGCAAGCATGGAACATTAAAAATTATAGATATGTTTACGACATATCAAGCATCCCCAAGCTTAACTCCTGCTCGTCCTCGAGTAGGTAAGTGATAAGAAGAAGAATTTTTTAGGTGACATGCACCATCACAATCTAGATCAAACTATTTGGAAGCATTGAAAGTTGGGATCAAAGTACTCTAAACATGAGCATGAAAGATGAAGTTCTAACAATAAGGCAAAGCAACTATGTTGCAACATGAAAGGATACAAGCAAAGGTTCATGAATAACAATGCATTAAGAGACATTTGTTTCACATATAAAAAACATAGCATAGTGGCATTCAGCTTGTCCCTCATGGAGTAGCAAAACATAAATGCATAGGACACCTTCAAAGTTCATAAGTTCAAGAACAAGCAATATCAACATTATAAATCAATCAATAAGTTTTGGGACAATGCACATAGAACTAAGAATGGCAACTATGCTCTCTTAATTGGTGCATAAATATAGAAGGTGGAGAATCAATATAAAAGTGGAAGAAAGGCCCTTCAAAGGGAAGCAAGGATTTCAAGTTTCATAAAGAGCTTCCAAAAATTAAGGTACTTGATAGCTTTCAGATCTCATTGCCCCTATCATAAGCATCTTGAAGTGATTAAGGTTAAAGTGAACAAAGTATGGAGTATATGCTTGACAAAGTATAAGTTGGCAATCTCATGTCCCTTAAGTACGAGGGTAGTTCCTCATGCTACTCAACTTTAGTTACCGTTAAGTTCTTGTCATTGTAAGTATATGTGTATTATAGAGAATCGCCAACGGGGTACCCCTTTCCCCATGATACAGGAGCTATCTCATATCAAAATGACAAGGCAACAGACAATGAGCATCTCAGCAATCTTCTTATTTAGCATGGAAAATGGTGCTTTTTTTTCTCTTCTTTCCTCTTTTTTTCTTTTTCTCTTCTCTTTTTTCTATCTCCCATTTTTATAAGAAGAATGCGTCATAGATTGCTCACTATGGCGATGCTACAAGTTTCCACCATGGTTAGGCATGGCTTAGGCTAGCGGCCCAGGCGTTTCTCTAACACATATACATAACTCCATGGACTTACAAGCTCCCCTTTTATTTCACACCGCCGACATCCATAAACAAAAGAACATGATATCAACTGGGTAGATATTACAGGTGTTGAAAGTGTTCCTCGTGACAGCACGGTTCTGCTAATTCCCAACTTATAAGTGTAATCATATACAACATAGATGACACAATGGTTCAATTTTATTAGGGGCAAGAAAAACAAAGTGTGCCATCAAGTTTGTGAGAGCTTTAATCACTAATTTTCACATAACAGGTTTAATTTGGAAGATAGATAAAACAAGAATATACTTCGAATGGTGTAACACACCATGCATAGGAATTTATAGTGGACTCTTTGGAATAACTTGGTTTCTTGGGAGTTGGATGCATCAGTAGAGCTTACTCAATACAAGTGGAGGCTAGCAAAAGACTGGGAGCAACCAACTAAGAGAGCAATAATGTACATAATCATGCAGAGCGACAAAACATTATCAATCAAAGCATAAAGTGGTACCACAAGTAAAAAACTAAATGATCATACAGGCTAAGGTGACTAGTTCATAGTCATAACATGGTGTAAGCATGTGCCAAGTCAACCCAAATAAAGTATCAAACGATAATACCACAATATTATGCTTTTGTATGCTAAAATAACGCATGATTCTTTCAAGGCACATGAAGCAATATCAATTGTTTGGAACAGGTCATGCTACAGCAATAATCACTAAGCATAAGGTCAAAAAAACATCTAGCATGACATGATAAAGTCTAAGCCACAGTCAAAACAAGCTCCCTTTTGTACCACTAAAGCATGAAGCTTTCTACTCTTTTCCAACACCAATCAACTTATTTGAAACAACACAGCGAAAGCGGGGGTCCAAGTATTTTATTCAAGCAAATTAGGCAAAATAAAAACCAAAAATGAAAACTAATACGCTCCAAGAACAACACAATAGTGCATGAAACAATAAAAACGAAGTGTCTAGAAAGAGACCTGAGATTTTTATTGATGAAGAAGGGGATGCCTTGGGCATCCCCAAGATTTGACGCTTGTACCTCTTGAATATTTCTTGGGGTTACACGGGGTTGCATCCCCAAGCTTGAGCTTTTGTCCATTCTTCATCTCATCTCATCATTCTTCCCCTACACTTGAAAATTTTCCTTCATATAAAACTTCACACAATCTTCATTAGCAACATTAGTGCATTCAAGATAATAAACCTTTGGGTTTAGTTTCAACATAGCAAAACCTTCATTGAAAAAACAATATACTGTAGCAATTCCTTTAAAAGGATCAAGTGATCAAGAAGAACTAAAAAATAAACCGATAAAGAGTCAAATGCAAATAATGGCAGAAATCTGTCAAAACAGACCAGTAGGAAAAAACGATTTTTTCGAAGACCTTCTCTTGCTCAAATCAAAAAGTGTTGACCTAAAGAAAGTTAGATAACAACCTGGGGAATTTAGTCAGAAAATTACAGCTCAATCCGACATACAGAGATTTTTCACGAATTTTCACAGTGAAGCACAAAAATCTTTTTTGGGACAGCAAGTTCCCCAAATCTCACTTCTCTCTCATTAGAGGTTATTCTTGTTGCAAAAATAAATAAAAGGATCAAGAGAGGTTATTACAGAAGTAATAACTTCCAAGACTAAATAAACTATTGGGTTATCTACCAAGAAGTATTTTTCTTTAACGCCTTTAAGTTAGGTTTGATAGTTTGAGAAGATGCTCACATAAGAACATGAATTGAAGTAAAAGAGAGCATCAAGAAGCAAATTCAAAACACATTTAAGTCTAACCCACTTTCTATGCATAGGAATATTGTAAAAAAATAAATCAAAGAAGCACATAGTAACAAGAATGGGTAGATAAAACAAGAGCAACTTCAAAACTTTTAGCACATAGAGAGGTGTTTCAGTACCATGAAAACTTCTACAACCATATTTTTCTCTCTCATAATAATTTCCAGTAGACTCATGAATAAACTTAAAAATATAACTATCACATAAAGTATGACTACAAACTCATAATTTTTATCAAGCTCAAAAATAGTGGGATTAAAACCTTCAAACCCACTTTTAATAATTTTATAACAAGATGACTGATCATTCTCAAGAGGTATGAGGTTCCAAGATAAAGTCAAGACCCCTCCAATCTAATTTTAAATAGTAGTACTATTAATATTATCAACCAATATAGGACCATCATCTAGAGCTTTATCATAAACATTTTCTAAGCAAAACTCTTTAGTAGCATGCGTAACAGGATCATAATTATTATCACAAGTTTTACCCATAGTAGATATTTCAAAAGAATCCACAGGAACATAATATTCATCCTCCTTTGCTAAGCATGGGGGACAATCAAATAATGTAAGGGATAAAGAGTTACTCTCATTAGAAGGTAGGCATGGGTAGCTAATCCATTCTTCCTCCTTTTGTTCATCACTCTCCTCCTCTTTTTCATCTAATGAGCTTCCCGTTTTAGCAATTTCTTCTTCCATAAGCTCCTGTAAGGCATTAGTCTCTTCCATTTGTGGAAATCATCTATTAATATATTCAAGAATATAGCCATTTTCTTCCTTGTAATTATCAAAGCAAAATTTAAGTATATCATAAACCTCATATTTATAAGGTGAATCGTCAGTATTTTCAAGCAAACTAGCAAGTTCAAATGCACCCTTCCAAGCAATAAATTTTTCAATTTGTTCCACATCATAAAAGTCATAATTTCCTTTAACATAAGAAGATATGGTAACATTATCATTATGCTCACATTGAAAAGGGAGGTGTTTATACCTCCTATAGCAACAAGATTTATCAAAGCAATAAGTAACATTATAAGTAGAGCACACGTTTCTGGCAATGGTATTCAATTTATCAATTTGTTCCCATAAGTGTTTCCCTTTTTGTGAGAAGCAATGTTTCTTATAATAATATTTTTGTTCTTCCGTGAACCCACCTTGCCAATAAGAACTAGTTTCAAAGAAACCAACCATTGATAGAAAGCATGACAAAGTAGGGCAATAACAGACCAACAACTATAGTAGGAACTAATTTTTTTGTGTTTTGATAAGAAAAAAGCAAAAGAAACTAAACTAATTTTTTTTGTAATTTTTGATAAAAAGAAGCAAGCAAAACAAAGAAAAAGGAACTAAGCAAAACAAAAACAAAGTAAAGAGAGTGGTTGTGAAAGCTCCCCTTGTGAAGCTGTCCTTAACTCCCCGGCAACGGGCCAGAAAAAGTCTTGATGAGCTCAAATCACTGTAGAGCTTCGTTGGGAAACCCCAAGAGGAAGGAGTGATGAGCACATCAGTAAGTTTTCCCTCAGTTATGAAACCAAGGTTATCAAACCAGTAGGAGGAAGGAAATAACTCCAAGGTGTTGCTAACATCTTGGAATCCTGCACAACACAAACTCAAGACTTTCCCCCAACTTACAGTGACGTTGTCAATCTCACTGGTTTGTTGAAAACAAAAGATTAAACGTATAGTGTGGAAGGTAATGGTTGCTTATAGAAAGTAAACGGTAATAGTAGATGATGTAACAATGGTAAAGATTGGACCTGGGTCCACAGTTCACTAGAGGTGTTCTCCTTAAGACAAATAACATAACATGCTAGGTAAACAAATTACAGCGGGGCAATTGACAGGAACTGAGCAAGGCATAACAATGCAAATACTAGACACTCAAGATTCCTATGAGATTTGATTGGGCATTACAACAATATACATAGACCGTCATCCAACTGCATCGATGACTAATAATCCACCTTCAGGTTATCGTCCGAACCCCCTCCAGTATTAAGTGCAAGCAACGGATAATTGCATTAAGCAATGTGTGTAAAGTAAACAATACAATTGTTCCATGAACAAAAGATTGTTGTTTTCTCCTTAGTAGCAACAACACATCTACAACCTTAGAGATTTTTGTCACTTCCCTAGATTCAATAGAGGCATGAACCCACTATCGAGCATAAATACTCTCTCTTGGAGTCACTAGCATGTACTTGGACAAGATAGCTACTAGAAACGGAGAGCATGCAAGATCACAAACAACACGAACATGATAGAATCAATAATCAATAAGACATGATAGAATCAATAATCAATCTGACATAGTATCTCAAGATCCATCGGATCCCTACAAACACAACATGCATGATTACAAATAGATGATCTTGATCATGAACGGAGCTCACAAGTTCTAAACATGATAGCACAAAGGAGGATAAACAACCATCTAGCCACTGTATGGACTCATAGTCCAAGGGTGAACTACTCATGCATCATAGGCGATGAAGAAGGCCTCCGGGATGATCTCTCCCCTCTGGCAAGGTGCCGGGAAGAGCTTCAGATCCTCCTGATCTAGGGACGATGGTGGTGGCGGCTACAGACTGTTTCGTGGAGATCTGGTCGGGTGTTTATGGTTTTGGCATCGGGGGCTTATATAGGCGAAGAGGCAAGGCAGGGTCACCCGAGGTGCCCACACCAGGTGGCGACGCGCCCTAGGGGGGTCGCGCCACCCTAGGGTGTGGCGGCCTCGTGGCCCTCCTTCGGTCGCCCTTTGGTCTATGTGTTCTCCTCAGTGAAATATTGACTTTGGCTTTTGTCCCGTCCAATTCCGAGAATATTTCCTTACTAGATTTTCTTAAACCAAAAACAGCATAAAACAGGCAACTAGCACTGTGGCATCTTGTTAATAGGTTAGTCCCAGAAAATGTATAAAAATACCTCAAAGTGTATACAAATCATAGCAAAGCTGATACTAAACAAGCATGGAACATAAAAAATTATAGATACATTTATGACGTATCAATCAGTAGCGCATTCATACGTCGGAAACATATCTATAATTTTTGATGTTCCATGCTTGTTTAGTATCTACTTTGCTTTGCTTTGTCTACACTTTGAGGTGTTTTTATATGTTTTCTGGTACTAACCTATTATCAAGATGCCACAGTGCCAGTTGTCTGTTTTCTTCTGTTTTTGGTTCTAGAAAGGCAAAAAATCAATATTCTCGGAATTGGATGGGACAAAATCCAAAGTCAATATTTTACCGTGGGGAACATGGAGCCAGAGTACGAGACGGAGGGGAGGCACCAGGGGGCCACACCCCCTGGCGGCACGGGCTAGGGATAGCCGCTCCTGGGGGGTGTAACCACCCTGGCCACCCCCTGCCTCGCATCTTCGCCTATAAATACCCCCGATGCCAAAACCCTAAGTACCCGATCAATATTCCTAAAACCGTTTGTAGCGATGCCACCATCGTCCCTAGATCAGGGGGATCTGAAGTTTTTCTCGGCACACTGTCGGAGGGGAGATCATCCCGAAGGCCTTCTTCTACATCATGCCAGCCTTCGGTATGAAGTGTGAGTAGTTCCACCTTGGACTACGGGTCCATGTAGTATCTAGATGGTTGTATCTCCTCCTTTGTGATACCATGTTTAGATCTTGTAAGCTCCGTTCATGATCAAGATCATTTATTTGTAATCATGCATGTTGTGTTTGCGGGGATCCGATGGATATTGAGATTACTATGTCAGATTGATTAATGGTTTTGTCTTATTGATTCTATCATGTTTGTGTTGTTTGTGATCTTGCATGCTCTCCATTTCTAGTAGCTATCTTGGACAAGTAGATGCTAGTGACTCCAAGAGGGGGTATTTATGCTCGATAGTGGGTTCATGCCTCTATTTAATCTAAGAGAAGTGACAGAAATCTCTAATGTTGTAGATGTGTTGTTGCCATTACAGAGAAAACAACGGTCTCTTTTTCATGGAACAAGTGGATTGTTTACCTTACACACTTTGCTTAAAGAAGTTATCAGTTGCTTGCAACTTAATACTGTAGGGGGTTCGGATGATAACCTAAAGGTGGATTTATAGTCATAGATGCAGTTGGATGGCGGTCTATGTATCTTGTTGTATTGCCCAATCGAATCTCATAGGATCATGAATGTATAGCATTGCATTGTTATGCCTTGCTCAGTCCTATCAATTGCCCTGCTGTAATTTGTTTACCCAGCATGCCATGTTTGTTTATATTAAGGAGAACACCTCTAGTGAACTATGGACCCCCGGTCCGATCTTTACCATTGATACATCTTCCACTGTTATTTTTACTTTCTGCAAACCACTATTACCTTCCACACCATACAGTTAATCCTTCGTTACAGCAACCGGTGAGATTGACAACCTCACTGTTCATTGGGAAAAAGTCTTGAGTCTGTGTTGTGCAGGTCTCCAAGTTGCTAGAAACACCTTTGAGTCGTTTCCTTCCTCCTACTGATTCGATAACCTCGGTTTCTTACTGAGGGAAGACTTGATGTTGTGCTTATCAGACCTTGCTCTTGGGGTCTCCCAACAAAGCGCTACCACGCGCCATCACGCACCCGTGCTCGCATACACATCCAAGCCACCAAGCAACCTCCTCCTCCTCGCTCCAGTGATGCAACGGAAGCAACAACTCTTTCCAAACGAAAAGCCACCGAAAACATGTATCTCGCTAGTCTGAGACCATGGGGGGTATACTAGAGGGGGAGAGAGATACTTCACGATGAGGTGTGAGTGAGAGAGAGGGAGGGGAGGCCTTATATAGGAGGAGGGGGAACCCCAAGGGGGTGGCTGGCGCATGGGGGCTGCCCCTTCCCCTCCCTCCATTGATTTGCCACCTTTGGAAGATTGTTATTTGGATGTCCCACTTAATGATAATGCTAAAAATAAACTCATGGGGAGTGTTAATGATGTTATTATTATGGTTAACAATGCTTATGTCCCTGTTGATATCTATGTTTTGGATGTTGAATACAATGCTTCTTGTCCTATTACTTTGGGTAGACCTTTTCTTAGAACTGTTGGTGCCATTATTGATATGAAAGAAGGCACCATTAAATATCAATTTCCATTCAAGAAAGGTATTGAACACTTACCTATGAGGAGAGATAAGTTGCTTTTTGCTCCTCCTTTGAAATCAAGGTTTGATGTTAATGCTTCTTCATTTGAAAATACTTGATTCTTGCTTCTTGTGCCTAACTTAAAGGCATTAAAGAAAAGTACTTATTGCGAGATAACCCAAAAGTTTTCTTGAGTCTTGGAAGTTATTACTTCAGTAATGACCTCTCCTTATCCTTTTTATTTTCTTTTTGTGCCAAGAATAACCTCTAATGAGAGGGAAGTAAGATTTGGGGATTTGTTATCCCGAAACAGATTTTTGTGTTCCACCGTAAAAATTCGTGAGGGGTCTATGTAAGTAGGATTGAGCTTATATTGTCCAAATAAATCCCCTATTATGTTAGCTAACTTTCGTTAGTTCAACACTTTTTGATTTGAGTAACAGAAGGTCTTCGAAAAAATCGGTTTCTACCTACCGGTCTGTTTTGACAGATTTCTGCCATTATTTGCATTTGCTTCTTATTGATTCCTTTTTGGGTTATTTTTGGGAAATTGATCTTTTTGAGGGAATTGCTACAGTATCTTGTGTTTTTAGTGAAAGTTTTTATGTTCTAAAGCTAAACCCAAAGGTCTATTATCTTTTGAATACACTAATGTTGCTAATGAAGATTGTGTGAAGTTTTGTATGAAGGAAAAAATTGAGGTATAGAGAAAGAATGATGTAATGAGATAAATAATGGACAAAAGATCAAGCTTGGGGATGCCACCCCGTGTCACCCCAAGAAATATTCAAGAGGTACAAGCGTCAAAGCTTGGGGATTCCCAAGGCATCCCCTTCTTCATCAATAAAAAGCTCAGGTCTTTCTAGACACTTCGTTTTTATGGTTTCATGCACTATTTTGTTGTTCTTGGAGCGTCTTAGTTTTTGTTTGGTTTTCTTAGTTTGTTTGAATAAAGTACTTTGGACCCCCATTCTCGCTATGTTGTTTCAAATAAGTTGATTGGTGTTACAGAGGAGTAGAAAGTTCTTGCTTGAGTAGTACAAGAGGAGCTTGTTTGACTGTAACTTAGAATTTATCATGTCATGCTAGGTGTTGTTTTGACCTTATGCTTAGTGATTATTGATGTAGCATGACTTGTTCCAAACAATTGGGATTGCTTAGTGTGCCTTGAAGGAATCATGCGTTGTTTTAGCATACAAAAGCATAGTATTTTGGTTTTCTCCTTGAATTTTTTGTTTGGGTTATGACTATGAACAAGTCACCATAGCCACTATGATCATGTAGTCCTTGACTTGTAGTATGTAACACCCTCAGAATCGGCCCTATGCAAGTTTTAGCAAATCCCGCCAAACCCGCATAGAAACGATTCAAGGACGCCCACCAGACACTTTCGTGCGGGTGGAAAACGAAGTAATAACATTACACAACAGTCCTCGATGGGACCCACATGACAGATATATATACAGCAGCGACTCAATGA
Source organism: Avena sativa (assembly GCA_916181665.1). Lineage (NCBI taxonomy): Eukaryota > Viridiplantae > Streptophyta > Magnoliopsida > Poales > Poaceae > Avena > Avena sativa. The sequence goes on from OV702294.1 coordinate 121,331,009, forward strand.
GTCAAGAATACAAATATAATATACAAAGATCCAAATCACCTTGAAAATGATATAGCGCCCGACTACGGACAAGATGCAAATGGGGCTAAGAGCCCTGAAGAATAACCAATGGCGTCCATAACCCTGCCCAGGCCAAGCCGGAAGGGTAACCCTGCTAATGACGGCGATCTCAAACCTGCTAAGACAAAAGGGGTGCCGACAAAGGGCAAGGAAAAAGAGGAGCGTCAGTACTGAGGCCAGTACACGGTGAGGCTAGAATTCGGCGGTCCTCGCCTACAAAGGTATGGTGGACTAAAGCGGCAGCGCGGCATGCACTAAACAACCTATAGAGACTCGATATAACTGTCGGCTATCAGAGAGGGATAAGAAGACCTGTTCGAAACCATTCTGATACTACCACCAAACATACCCATCCTGGTGTTTCCCCCTCGAGACCAAACGAGGAAGTCAACCGAGGAACTCACACAGTTGGCAGTTTTTTTGATTCAGTTATCGTTGTAGCAATTACTAGTCAGGTATAGTTAGTCATCCTGATATAATAAGCAGTGGGCAGTTTTAGTTAACCATTCCGTTGTAGTTGCAACACTTACTAGTCAGATATGATTAGCATGAGATATCCCAAACCCAGCAGTTGTTGGTACTTTTATTAAACCATTCCGTTGTAGTGAAGCTGATTACTAGACATATCGGATACAAGTCAATTTATAACAGTAAACTTTAGTTATAGTTGTCTATGATCGAGAACTGTGCTCCAAGTCGTCCATAACCGCGGACACGGCTTTTCGAAAAGATTTAACCCTGCAGGGGTGCACCAAAGTATCCACACGCACTTCGACCCTTTTTGCCAGATCAGTTAACATACACCCATCGGTATGTCGGCGGGGCCTAAGTCATGACGTTTCCCAGACCCAAAGCAAGTACATGGGGGCCACCCCACTAAGCTACCCACAACGAAGTCGGCCGGTCTTCGAGACGGACTCAGGGTTTGTGGAGCCGGCTGTAAACGACTGGGAACCCGAAAGTGTGACTGGGCTTGTCGATACAGCGAAAACGGGTCACAGTCCTAAACAGTACAGTGTGCAGTACCTCGCACAATTTAAATAAAGCAGTAAAACATGGCATAAGTACAGGATAGTAATAAAGCCCCAAACTACTTGTGGCCCCCAGTACAATACTTGGAATCAGGTACTAATCGATGGGGGTGCCCACACACCCCACCTGTGGTTAGCGCGCTCGATCTCGGAACAGGTGTCAAGAACTCGGGGTCCTACGGGACACCAGTGAGCGGTCGGAAACCAAATATTGTCTATCACCCACCGGTGCCTCTGCATTTACCTACTTCAATTTTAGTTATTGAACAGTAATTAAAGCCATGATCATCTCCAACATTAAACATGCGGCAAAACTCCAACAACTGAGTACTTGACGACACGCAACAGCACTTGAGCAAGCGACTACGACGCTCGAGTCCAACTATCTACCAATCAATAGGTAATAGGATGTGTCCAAGGCAATATAAGGCTGCAAGGAATATCACGGGTACGAAAGCTAGAGCATCGCAACACAGATAGCAATAGATCAACAGGAGGGAATAAATACTATAAAAGTAAGATAGGTAGAAAGGGGGAGGTGCTCGCCTGAAAACATTGTCGAAGGTTCATCCGAAGATCGGATCGACACTCGCATCAACTCAACGGCCTTATCCGCGAAGATCCAAAACACTAGAAGAAACACCGGATGCACTATTTATTACTATGGCAAAAGATCGGCATGATGCATGTATGATGTATGGCATGGCAAGGGTGCGATGCAAATAGGCAATATTAAACGGAACCGGGGTCCCGACATTTATTTAGAAGGTTCTAGTTATTTATCTACCCCGCAAATTAAATGTTGGATTAGCAAGACAAAACACGGCTTCGGTTCGCTATGCCAATTTAAATGGAGTCCGGAATAAAACAAAGATATCCCGCATATAGACTCCATATTTAATTATGAGATGAATTGGCATATTGCCCCCAAACCACAGACAAGTATGCATGCATGAACAATTTAATATGCATCAGTTGTTAATGTCATATTATAAAAAAATAATGGGGTCTCGGATAGGGAATCACATTAGGGTTCGGCGATCTTGGGCTCCGAGGGGTTCGGGGTCGGTCTCAGGGTCCGGATCTAGGGTCCGGTTTCGGCGGGATCGTTCTCGAATAACAGAGTAGATCTTGTCGCATCTCGGGAAGAAGAACTTGGTTGGTGTCGGGGGCACATCGGATCCGCCCTGGTCGGTGTCGATCTTGTCGTCGCGAAGATCTTGAGTGGATCGTGTACCGGGGTCTTCGGATCCGTGAAGTAGATCTTGTCGCACGGTGTCCGGGTAGACGAACTTGGCGTATCCGCATCGGCGACCTTGGCGTTCGGGTTCTCGGGCATCGGATCCCGGAAGGAGTACTTGTCGCACCTGCGGTCTTCGGGTTCAGGTAGAAGAGCTCGTCGTCCGGGGATTCTCTGGGTCCGTGATCTTCGGTTGGCTAGTCTTGGCGTTCCATGAAGAAGACCTCGTCGCTCCAGGAGAAGATCTTGGGGTTCCGCGTCGAAGGCCCTCGGGTACGGGGTCTCGGCGAACTTGGCGTGTCGAGGTGCGGTTTTCGGGTCCGGCGCCGTGGTCTTGCATAGTTCCCCCGGGTCTCGACTCGTGTCGATCTTGTCGATGAGAAGAGCTTGGCATCTTGCGGCACACACGGCTAGACGGAGATCTTGGAGTTCCAGGGCGAAGTTCTCGAAATTCGACGCCGGTGGTTGAAGACGGACTTGGGTTGACACTATGGTGTTCGGATGTTGACTTGGTACAACACACAAGCACTAACACATACACGCATGGACATCAACGTGTTGCCCCCCCCTTGGCTCACTCGCACTAGAGGACAGACGGCCGACGGCGAAGCTCTGCGGCGCGCAGAGGGCGGTCAGCGGCGCCTACGCGCTGGAAGGAGGCGGAGGCCGACGGATCGGAGCAGGGACGACACGGGCGGAGGCTCCTGCAGGAGAGGTTGGGCGCGGCGAGCTCGAAGCGGCAAGGAGCGCCGACGGGGACGCGGCAGGACGGCGGGATCCCGGCGGGGACGTGACGATGGCGACGCCTTGCTGCGGGCAGACAAGCGGCGGAGGGAGGAGGGACGCGGCAGGGAGAGGAGAGAGCGGGACCGCGGCCAGAGGAGAGGAGTCCAGGGGCGGTGCCGCGGCTCGGGGACTGGGCCGGGCAGAGGAGACAGGGCCGCGGGGCGCCCGAGATGGTTGCGGTCGGGCGGCGCCGGAGACGAGGCGCGTCGGCGGTGGAGGCGTCTGCGGGGAAGGGGTCGTGGCCGGCAGAGGCGGCGAGGAGGGCGCGCGGCCGCGGGCGGAGGTCGGGGGCGGTGGTTGCGGCCGGAGCTGGGAGGAGGCGGAGGCGTGCGGGATTAGGGGAGGAAGGAGGAGGGAGACGGGGACGGTCCCAGGGGCGACGCGGGGGAGGTGGGATCGGGTCGGGGCACGACGGGTGGTGGGGAGCGGGGTCAGGTGGTGGGGCCGCGCGCGGTGGAGATCCCGAGGCGGTCGGGCGGTTTGGTGGGTGGGTGCATGCGTGTCGAGCAGGGGGTTGGTGAGCGCCGCGCGGGAAGCAGGGTGGGGCCAGGCTGGAGGGCGCGTGTGCGGGGTGGCCAGCAGGGCTGCAGGCGGCGGGGTGGTGAGGTGGATGAAGAAGGGGAGAGGTTGGTGAGGTGGCGCGCCGCTATTGGTGGGAGTGAGGTGGCTGAAGGGTGGGTAGACTAGGTTGGGGTAGGAAAAGGGTTTAGTTAGACTGGTTTTGCACTGGGGGTGGCCGACTGGGTCGGATCGGCCCGGTACGACTGCCCCTAAAATAAAATAAATATTTTTTAATATTTAAAAATGGGCGTTTGAAAACTGTTGGTAGACAAAACAAAATATTCCGGAGACCCGGGTTTTGATTTGAATAAAGACGGGGCATTTAGAAAATAAAAACAGACTTTTCGAAAATAGTTTTATACAAACAATGCAAGGTGACATGACGATGCTCAAATGCAATGTGGCATGATGACATGAGCATGCGGTCATGGCGATGCGGTGCACGAAAACAACGCGATTTTCTAGTAGTGGTTTTGCGGGGCGCCACAATTCGACACCACTAACAAAGGATCTCGCCCTCGAGATCCGCCTCATGGTACCGGAAGGAAGGTCGGCGATCTGCGTCTTCTCGCTTCGTGTAGATCCTCGCGACACCACTAACAAGAGGTCGTTGTCTGTGATCGTCGAGAGAACACTCCGGTAACAAAGGGCGAAGGTAGAGGTATCCACAAATAAAGCCACCTCTAACTTCGAAAGAAAGAGGGAACCGATGCATTCTCATCCACTTCAATGTACAAAAGCGAATAGAAGGGGTAGTCGGCATGGGGGCCAATCCATCACGCACCCAAACTATTACTCTGCACAATCAGTAGAAAAGCGTGCAACCATTCTCGGAATTAGACTGAAGGTCTCGACAATCGAGGTTCAGAAACAAGGAGTGATGCAGGCTCTGCATCGGATCTGGTGTAGATGAGGTCGTCACTTCGGAAAACACCGGAAGGCACGAGAAGGAACAAAGAGAAGTCCACCAGACGAAGGATTCCTCGGATAGCATGAAGACCAAATGAAGCAACACCGTTACCAAAGGAGGAAGCGAACCCTGAAGGTACGATGGAACCCAACCACGAGAAATCCTGGACTCGAAGAGAGAGAAGAGAGCGGATTCAAAACACGCAGAGGTGAGAGGAGAGCAGCAGAGGGGTAAGGAGTAAAATCAGACCTAATCAGAACTATCCAACCGATTTTGCAAAAATAGTTTTGACACTCTACTTCGGCCGTTAGCTAGGTTATCCTACAGGCTGGACTTGTGGGGTATCGCAACTGCTGGGCTCTGATACCACTCTGTAACACCCTCAGAATCGGCCCTATGCAAGTTTTAGCGAATCCCGCCAAACCCGCATAGAAACGATTCAAGGACGCCCACCAGACACTTTCGTGCGGGTGGAAAACGAAGTAATAACATTACACAACAGTCCTCGATGGGACCCACAGGACAGATATATATACAGCAGCGACTCAATGAGTCAAGAATACAAATATAATATACAAAGATCCAAATCACCTTGAAAATGATATAGCGCCCGACTACGGACAAGATGCAAATGGGGCTAAGAGCCCTGAAGAATAACCAATGGCGTCCATAACCCTGCCCAGGCCAAGCCGGAAGGGTAACCCTGCTAACGACGGCGATCTCAAACCTGCTAAGACAAAAGGGGTGCCGACAAAGGGCAAGGAAAAAGAGGAGCGTCAGTACTGAGGCCAGTACACGGCGAGGCTAGAATTCGGCGGTCCTCGCCTACAAAGGTATGGTGGACTGAAGCGGCAGCGCGGCATGCACTAAACAACCTATAGAGACTCGATATAACTGTCGGCTATCAGAGAGGGATAAGAAGACCTGTTCGAAACCATTCTGATACTACCACCAAACATACCCATCCTGGTGTTTCCCCCTCGAGACCAAACGAGGAAGTCAACCGAGGAATTCACACAGTTGGCAGTTTTATTTATTCAGTTATCGTTGCAGCAATTACTAGTCAGGTATAGTTAGTCATCCTGATATAATAAGCAGGTGGGCAGTTTTAGTTAACCATTCCGTTGTAGTTGCAACACTTACTAGTCAGATATGATTAGCATGAGATATCCCAAACCCAGCAGTTGTTGGTACTTTTATTAAGCCATTCCGTTGTAGTGAAGCTGATTACTAGACATATCGGATACAAGTCAATTTATAACAGTAAACTTTAGTTATAGTTGTCTATGATCGAGAACTGTGCTCCAAGTCGTCCATAACCGCGGACACGGCTTTTCGAAAAGATTTAACCCTGCAGGGGTGCACCAAAGTATCCACACGCACTTCGACCCTTTTTGCCAGATCAGTTAACATACACCCATCGGTATGTCGGCGGGGCCTAAGTCATGACGTTTCCCAGACCCAAAGCAAGTACATGGGGGCCACCCCACTAAGCTACCCGCAACGAAGTCGGCCGGTCTTCGAGACGGACTTAGGGTTTGTGGAGCCGGCTGTAAACGACTAGGAACCCGAAAGTGTGACTGGGCTTATCGATACAGCGAAAACGGGTCACGGTCCTAAACAGTACAGTGTGCAGTACCTCGCACAATTTAAATAAAGCAGTAAAACATGGCATAAGTACAGGATAGTAATAAAGCCCCAAACTACTTGTGGCCCCCAGTACAATACTTGGAATCAGGTACTAATCGATGGGGGTGCCCACACACCCCACCTGTGGTTAGCACGCTCGATCTCGGAACAGGTGTCAAGAACTCGGGGTCCTACGGGACACCAGTGAGCGGTCGGAAACCAAATATTGTCTATCACCCACCGGTGCCTCTGCATTTACCTACTTCAATTTTAGTTATTGAACAGTAATTAAAGCCATGATCATCTCCAACATTAAACATGCGGCAAAACTCCAACAACTGAGTACTTGACGACACGCAACAGCACTTGAGCAAGCGACTACGACGCTCGAGTCCAACTATCTACCAATCAACAGGTAATAGGATGTGTCCAAGGCAATATAAGGCTGCAAGGAATATCACGGGTACGAAAGCTAGAGCATCGCAACACAGATAGCAATAGATCAACAGGAGGGAATAAATACTATAAAAGTAAGATAGGTAGAAAGGGGTAGGTGCTCGCCTGAAAACATTGTCGAAGGTTCATCCGAAGATCGGATCGACACTCGCATCAACTCAACGGCCTTATCCGCGAAGATCCAAAACACTAGAAGAAACACCGGATGCACTATTTATTACTATGGCAAAAGATCGGCATGATGCATGTATGATGTATGGCATGGCAAGGGTGCGATGCAAATAGGCAATATTAAACGGAACCGGGGTCCCGACATTTATTTAGAAGGTTCTAGTTATTTATCTACCCCGCAAATTAAATGTTGTATTAGCAAGACAAAACACGGCTTCGGTTCGCTATGCCAATTTAAATGGAGTCCGGAATAAAACAAAGATATCCCGCATATAGACTCCATATTTAATTATGAGATGAATTGGCATATTGCCCTCAAACCACAGACAAGTATGCATGCATGAACAATTTAATATGCATCAGTTGTTAATGTCATATTATAAAAAAATAATGGGGTCTCGGATAGGGAATCACATTAGGGTTCGGCAATCTTGGGCTCCGAGGGGTTCGGGGTCGGTCTCAGGGTCCGGATCTGGGGTCCGGTTTCGGCGGGATCATTCTCGAATAACAGAGTAGATCTTGTCGCATCCCGGGAAGAAGAACTTGGTTGGTGTCGGGGGCACATCGGATCCGCCCTGGTCGGTGTCGATCTTGTCGTCGCGAAGATCTTGAGTGGATCGTGTACCGGGGTCTTCGGATCCGTGAAGTAGATCTTGCCGCACGGTGTCCGGGTAGACGAACTTGGCGTATCCGCATCGGCGACCTTGGCGTTCGGGTTCTCGGGCATCGGATCCCGGAAGGAGTACTTGTCGCACCTGCGGTCTTCGGGTTCAGGTAGAAGAGCTCGTCGTCCGGGGATTCTCTGGGTCCGTGATCTTCGGTTGGCTAGTCTTGGCATTCCATGAAGAAGACCTCGTCGCTCCAGGAGAAGATCTTGGGGTTCCGCGTCGAAGGCCCTCGGGTACGGGGTCTCGGCGAACTTGGCGTGTCGAGGTGCGGTTTTCGGGTCCGGCGCCGTGGTCTTGCATAGTTCCCCCGGGTCTCGACTCGTGTCGATCTTGTCGATGAGAAGAGCTTGGCATCTTGCGGCACACACGGCTAGACGGAGATCTTGGAGTTCCAGGGCAAAGTTCTCGAAATTCGACGCCGGTGGTTGAAGACGGACTTGGGTTGACACTATGGTGTTCGGATGTTGACTTGGTACAACACACACGCATGGACATCAACGTGTTGCCCCCCCCCCTTGGCTCACTCGCACTAGAGGACAGACGGCCGACGGCGAAGCTCTGCGGCGCGCAGAGGGCGGTCAGCGGCGCCTACGCGCTGGAAGGAGGCGGAGGCCGACGGATCGGAGCAGGGACGACGCGGGCGGAGGCTCCTGCAGGAGAGGTTGGGCGTGGCGAGCTCGAAGCGGCAAGGAGCGCCGACGGGGACGCGGCAGGACGGCGGGATCCCGGCGGGGACGTGACGATGGCGACGCCTTGCTGCGGGCAGACAAGCGGCGGAGGGAGGAGGGACGCGGCAGGGAGAGGAGAGAGAGGGACCGCGGCTGGAGGAGAGGAGTCCAGGGGCGGCGCCACGGCTCGGGGACTGGGCCGGGCAGAGGAGACAGGGCCGCGGGGCGCCTGAGATGGTTGCGGTCGGGCGGCGCCGGAGATGAGGCGCGCCGGCGGTGGAGGCGTCTGCGGGGAAGGGGTCGTGGCCGGCAGAGGCGGCGAGGAGGGAGCGCGGCCGCGGGCGGAGGTCGGGGGCGGCGGTTGCGGCCGGAGCCGGGAGGAGGCGGAGGCGTGCGGGATTAGGGAAGGAAGGAGGAGGGAGACGGGGATGGTCCCAGGGGCGACGCGGGGGAGGTGGGATCGGGTCGGGGGCGCGACGGGTGGTGGGGAGCGGGGTCAGGTGGTGGGGTCGCGCGGGGTGGAGATCCCGAGGCGGTCGGGCGGTTTGGTGGGTGGGTGCATGCGTGTCGAGCAGGGGGTTGGTGAGCGCCGCGCGGGAAGCAGGGTGGGGCCAGGCTGGAGGGCGCGTGTGCGGGGTGGCCAGCAGGGCTGCAGGCGGCGGGGTGGTGAGGTGGATGAAGAAGGGGAGAGGTTGGTGAGGTGGCGCGCCGCTATTGGTGGGAGTGAGGTGGCTGAAGGGTGGGTAGACTAGGTTGGGGTAGGAAAAGGGTTTAGTTAGACTGGTTTTGCACTAGGGGTGGCCGACTGGGTCGGATCGGCCCGGTACGACTGCCTCTAAAATAAAATAAATATTTTTTAATATTTAAAACGGGGCGTTTGAAAACTGTTGGTAGACAAAACAAAATATTCCGGAGACCCGGGTTTTGATTTGAATAAAGACGGGGCATTTAGAAAATAAAAACAGACTTTTCGAAAATAGTTTTATACAAACAATGCAAGGTGACATGACGATGCTCAAATGCAATGTGGCATGATGACATGAGCATACGGTCATGGCGATGCGGTGCACGAAAACAACGCGATTTTCTAGTAGTGGTTTTGCGGGGCGCCACATAGTACCACCCTATTCTTTCATTAGTAATGTTTTGTCGGTTTGCATGATTATGGCCATTATTGCTCTCTTAGTTGGTCGCTCCCTGTCTTTTGCTAGCCTCCACTTGTATGAGTAAGCTCTACTCATGCATCCAACTTCCAAGAAACCAACTTATTCCAAAGTGTCCACTATAAATTCCTATGCATGGTGTGTTACACCATTCCAAGTATACTCTTGTTTTCATCTATCTTCCAATTAAAAAAGTATTTTGTTATGTGAAAACTTAGTGATTAAAGCTCTCACGAACTTGATGGCACACTTTATATTTCTTGCCCCTAATAAACTTGAACCATTGTGTCATCTATGTTGTATATGCTTGCACTTATACGTTGGAATTAGCAGAATTGTGTTGTCACGGGGAACGCTTTCAACATTGCACTTGTACTTTGTACACAGTTGATATCATGCTCTTTTGTCTATGGATGTCATCGGTGTGAAATGAAAGGGGAGCTTGTAAGTCCATGGAGTTATGTATGTGTGTTAGAGAAACGCCTGGGCCGCTAGCCTAAGCCATGCCTAATCATGGTGGAACTTGAAGCATCACCATAGTGACATCTATGAAGCATTCTTCTTATAAAAAAACAGATTGAGGAAAAGAGATTGAGAAAAATAAAAAAATATGAGAAAAGAGGAAAGAGAGAAAAAAGCACCATATTCCCATGGTAAATAAGAAGAATGTTGAGATGCTCATTGTCTGCTTGCCTTGTCATTTTGGTTATGGGATAGCTCATGTACCATGTGCAAGGGGTACCCCGTTGGCGGTTCTCTATGATACACATGTACTTACTATGACAAGAACTTCCAAGTAACTAAACTTGAGTAGCATGAGGAGCGGCCCTCATATTCAAGGGACATGAGATTGCCAACTTATACTTTGTCAAGCATATACTCCATAGTTTGTTCACTTTAACCTTAATCATTTCAAAATGCTTATGATAGGGGCAATGAGGGCTGAAAGCTAACAAGTACCATAATTTTTGGAAGCTCTTTATGAAACTTGAAATCCCTTCTTCCCTTATGAAGGGCCTTTCTTCCACCATTATATTGAGTCTCCACCTTATATCCTTTAGGAACCAATTAAGAGAGCATAATTGCCATTCTTAGTTCTATGTGCATTGTCCCAAAACTTGTTGATTGATGCATATTGTTGATATTACTTGTTCTTGTGCTATTTGTATCTAGTCACTCTTATGAACTTTGAAGGTGTCATATGCATCTATTTGCTACTCCATGAGGGACAAGCTGAATGCCACTATGCTATGCTTTCTGTATGTGAAACAAACAAATGTTTTTCAATGCATGTTATTCATGATCTTTGTTTGTAGCCTTTCATGTTGCATGCATAGTTACTTTGTCTTATTGTTAGAACTCCATCTTTCATGCTCATGTTTAGAGTTCTTTGATCCCAGCTTTCAATGCTTGCAAATGGTTTGATCTTGATTTTGATGGTGCATGTCACCTCAAAAATTATTCTTTTTATCACTTACCTACTCGAGGACGAGCAGGAGTTAAGCTTGGGGATGCTTGATACGTCGGAAATGTATCTATAATTTGTGATGTTCCATGCTTATTTAGTATCTACTTTTCTTTGCTTTGTCTACACTTTGAGGTGTTTTTATATGTTTTTTGGTACTAACCTATTAACAAGATGCCATAGTGCCAGTTGCCTATTTTCTTCTGTTTTTTGGTTCCAGAATGGCAGAAAATCAATATTCTCGGAATTGGACGGGACAAAAGCCAAAGTCAATACTTTACTATGGGGAACACGAAGCCTGAATACGAGACGGGGGAGAGCCACCAGGGGGCCACACCCCCTGGCCGTGCGGCCAAGGTGGGCCCGCTCCTGGGGGGTGCGGTCGCCCTGGCGACCCCCCTACCTCGCCTCTTCGCCTATAAAGACCCCTTGATTCCTAAACCCTAAGTACCCGATTAATATTCCACGAAACCATCTGTAGCCGCCGCCACCATCGTCCCTAGATCGGGGGGATCCGAAGCTCTTCCCGGCACCCTGTCGGAGGGGAGATTATCCCGGAGGCCTTCTTCTTCATCATGCCAACCTTCGGTATGAAGCGTGGGTAGTTCCACCTTGGACTACGGGTCCATGTAGTAGCTAGATGGTTGTATCTCCTCCTTTGTGCTATCATGTTTAGATCTTGTGAGCTCCGTTCATGATCAAGATCTCATCTATTTGTAACCATTCATGTTGTGTGTCCAACTACTTTATTCAAGCAAACTAAGCAAACAAAAACCAAAAATGAAAACAAAGACTCTCCAAGAACAACACAACAGTGCATGAAACAATAAAAACGAAGTGTCTAGAAAGAGACCTGAGATTTTTATTGATGAAGAAGGGGATGCCTTGGGCATCCCCAAGCTTTGACGCCTGTACCTCTTGAATATTTCTTTGGATGACATGGGGTGGCATATCCAAGCTTGAGCTTTTGTCCATTCTTCATATCATCATATCATTCTTCCCCTACACTTGAAAATTTCCGTCATACAAAACTTCACACAATCTTCATTAGCAACATTAGTGCATTCAAGATCATAAACCTTTAGGGTTTAGTTTCAAAACAGAAAAACTTTCATTAAAAACACAAGCTATTGTAGCAATTCCTTCAAAAATCTCAATTCACCAAAAAGAACTCAAAAAGAAATCGATAAGAGGTAACTGCAAATAATGGCAGAAATCTGTCAAAATAGACCAGCACGTAAAAACCTATTTTTTAGAAGACCTTCTGTTGCTCAAATCAAAAAGTGTCGAACTAACAAAATTTAGCTAACAAGCTGGGGAATTTATTCAGAAAACACATCTCAATCCGACATACCAATATTTTTCATGAATTTTTACAGTGAAGCATAAAAATCTGTTTCAGGACAGCAACTTCCCCAAATCTTACTTCCCTCTCATTAGAGGTTATTCTTGGCACACAAATCAAATAAAAAGGATAAGGAGAGTTTATTACAAAATTAGTAACTTCCAAGACTCAAGAAAACTATTGGGTTATCTCCCAAGAAGTACTTTTCTTTAATTCCTTTAAGTTAGGCACAAGAAACAAGAATCAACTATTTTCAAATGAAGAAGCATTAAGATCAATACTCAAAATTTCTTCAACTAGGAAAGGTATCTCATTCAAATGAGTTGTAGAGGATCCTCTCTCAGCACTCTTGGGTTCACTGATTTCATCAAACGGGTTTTCAGGAATAATCCAATCAAAATTCTTTTCTAAGGCTTCATGCTTTCCTACAAGTTAAAAGGTATGGGTATTTTAATTTCCTCTCCATTGGGTTTGGTTTTATCCAACTTTTCTAATGTACCCATAACATCTACACATGAGCCTAGCGTATTAAAACGATCAAATACCTTTTTAGCTTCTTTAGCAACATCATTGAACTCCTTTAGCAAAGTTTCCAGAATAAAATCTCTCTTTTCACTATCCTCAACTTCTTTAAGTTTAAGAAACATTATTTGTATCATGGGGTTAAGGTTAACAAACCTAGCCTCCAACATGTGAACTAAAGAGGCTGTGGCAATTTCATAATTAGGAGCAAGTTCTTCTAAGGATCTATCCTCAATATCCTCATGTTTGCTAATATGATTAAATAATTCTTCAATGTTTTATTTCCCAATGTCACTACCTATTGAAAGGTCTTTCAGGGTGAACTTAGGGACCAACATGGTGAGCTAGAGCAAGGTGACAACTATAGGAAGAACTAATTTTTTGTGTTTTATAAGAAAAAGCAAACCAAACAAAACTAATTTTTTTGTAATTTTTAATAAAAAGAAGCAAGCAAAACAAAGCAAAAGAAACTAAGCAAAACAAAAACAAAGTAAAGAGAATGGTTGTGAAGGACTCCCCTTGTGAAGCTCTCCTTAACTCCCCGGCAACAGCGCCAGAAAAATCCTTGACGTTATCGTTGGGAGACCCCAAGAGGAAGGTATGATGAGCATGACAGCAAGTTTTCCCTCAGTAATGAAACCAAGGTTATCGAACCAGTAGGAGCAAGGAAACAACTCTAAGGTGTTGCTAACAACTTGAAATCCTGCACAACACAAACTTAAGACTTTGCCCCAACTTATAGTGAGGTTGTCAATCTCACTGGTTTGCTAAAAACAAAGGATTAAACGTATAGCGTGGAAGGTAATGGTTGCTTGTAGAAAGTAAAAGGTAACAGTAGATGATGTAACAATGGTAAAGATTGGACCGGGATCCACAGTTCACTAGAGGTGTTCTCCTTAAGATAAATAACATAACATGCTGGATGAACAAATTACAGCGGGGCAATTGACATGACTGAGCAAGGCATGACAATGCAAATACTAGACATTCATGATTCCTATGAGATTTGATTGGGCATTACAACAATATATATAGACCGCCATCCAAATGCATCTATGACTAGTAATCCACCTTCAGGTTATCATCCGAACCCCCTCCAGTATTAAGTTGCAAGCAACAGATAACTACATTAAGCAATGTGTGTAAAGTAAGCAATACAATTGTTCCATGAACAAGAGATTATTGTTTTCTCCCTAGTGGAAACAACACATCTATAACCTTAGAGATTTCTGTCACTTCCCCAGATTCAATAGAGGCATGAACCCACTATCGAGCATAAATACTCGCTCTTGGAGTCACAAGCATCTACTTGGCTAAGATAGCTACTAGAAACGGAGAGCATGCAAGATCACAAACAACACAGACATGATAGAATCAATAATCATAAGACATTATAGAATCAATAATCAATCTGACATAGTATCTCAATATCCATCGGATCCTCGCAAACACAACATGCATGATTACAAATAGATGATCTTGATCATGAACAGAGCTCACAAGATCTAAACATGATAGCAAAAAGGAGGAGAAACAACCATCTAGCTACTGTATGGACCCATAGTCCAAGGGTGAACTACTCACGCATCATACCGGATGCTGGCATGGTGATGAAGAAGGCCTTCGGGATGATCTCTCCCCTCTGTAAGGGTGCCGGGAAGAGCTTCAGATCCCCCTCCCGATCTAGGGACAATGGTGGCGGCGGCTACAGACTGTTTCGTGGAGATCCGATCAGGTACTTAGGGTTTTAGCATCTGGGGGATGTTATAGGCGAAGAGGCGAGGTAGGAGGGCGGCCAGTGTGCCCACTCCATAGGGCAGCGTGCCCTAGGGTGGGCCCGCGCGACCCTAGGGTGTGGCAGCCCTACAGCCCCCCTTCGGCTGCCCTTCGGCCTCTGTGTTTGTTCCGGTAAAATATTGACTTTGGCTTTTGTCCCGTCCAATTCCAAGAATATTTCCTTACTAGCTTTTCTAAAACCAAAAACAACAGAAAACAGGCAACTGGCACTGCGGCATCTTGTTAATAGGTTAGTCCCAGCAAATGTATAAAAATACCTCAACGTGTAGACAAAGCATAGCAAAGTTGATACTAAACAAGCATGGAACATCAAAAATTATAGATACATTTACGACGTATCACTAGATGCTCTGATACCACTGTTAAATCCCTTAAGATCAACTAGCTCAAGATTTAGACAAACAAGAGAAGATCAGAGGTGTGTACCTTGATCTGGAGGTTCATCCATTTCCTCCTCTTGATCCTTCTTCCCTTGATGTTCTTGATCTTCAGTAGTGAGTAGTTCTTCCTGGTGCTTTCAGTTCTAGCTTGATCAGTGAGCAGGGGAGAAAGTGAAAGAGATCAAAACTATATGTGTAAGCTTCTCAAACCCTAGGGCCCCTTTATATAGGACCTGCACTAGGGGAACTACACACTATGGATGGACGGTAAGGATGCCCCTGATTAGGGCATCCAATGGCTATTAATTAAACAGCCCCTTAGAGACATTATATAATCTAATTTGATCATAGATTCTGTAGATCACTTATACATCCAACAATGGTCAGCCACCTGATCAGTCGGCATTTCACATTTTGAACTCTTGCAGCATTTCAACAAAGCTCCTTGATGACCCCTCGTGTTGATGACAATTAGATATGTGCTCAGAATGAATCTCTGAGGTATGTTGGGAGTTACAGTTCTATAATACTACTTCAGCGGCTGAGGTGTCAGGTAGGGTTGAAAGAACATGTTGGGCCCCCATGTGTGTTTTTGGTAATTAATGACAATCTTTATGGACTAATGTGTGTATTAAGTTATACTTGTAGGATTTGTCCATTGGCATCGCTTGGAGCATGTGATTGGCTTCAAGGTTGACGAAATGCAAATAAGATTTGTTGGGCAAGCTCAATATGCAAGGTCGATGATGAGGAATTAAGAAAGGCGTTCCATCTTGAGAAGGGCAAGACCGTCTACATCGAGCTCAAGTGGAATGCTCAAAGCAAAGGTATAATCGTGATAGGTTTCTCTTTTGCCGGTCTCTTGTTGTGTGTAGAAGACCGGGTTTAGGATAGATAACCGTACTATCAAGAGGGGCTCTCGAATGAGTAACTCGATCACATCGTTCGGAGAGAGCTCAAACCTTTGCATACTTGCATCATCATATTTGGTTGTTATTTGGTCTTATCCATGTGATGATATAGAGCTTGTGGTAATCTCCATAACAAGCTCTTGTTTATCTAAATCGGATCTCCCATTTATATCTTGTTGCGATTTTGATTTATGCGGCTTTTCGGTTTTCCACCAAGTGGGGTATATCACTTTATTCTACTTGATATTTTCTCACTTGGTGATAATCAATATTTCCACTTTTTATTGGGAAGTCCTTGTTGCC
This sequence comes from Avena sativa, assembly GCA_916181665.1. Classification (NCBI taxonomy): domain Eukaryota; kingdom Viridiplantae; phylum Streptophyta; class Magnoliopsida; order Poales; family Poaceae; genus Avena; species Avena sativa. The sequence goes on from OV702294.1 coordinate 121,347,075, forward strand.
CTCTATCCAACGCAATTTGAATCGGGTTAATCGGAGCTTCCAATCAAAAGTTATCGCGGTTTGAATATTTGCCGTTTTAAATGAAAAAGAAAAAGAAAAACTGGGCCGAGCGGTACTACCATGGCCCAGTACCGCTCGAGCCTGGCGCGCGCAGCCTATTCTCAGTTTGGCCTGGCACCCACTTCCGATTCTACCGGACCGGTCCGGTAATACCGCCCGGATGGACCGGTACTACCGGCCGTCCCAGAAAAATGCCCAGTTATTTTCTCAGATCCAGATCTACCTCGCTCCAGCCCCAGATCCCGCGTTCCTGCCTTGGTTTCCGCTCGTGCGCGCCTTGCGTTGACTCGCTGTCGCCCGCTGCCGCCCTCTCGCTCACGCGCGCGCGCACCCGCCCGCTCGCTGCCGCGTGGGACCGCTGCCGCGCGCCTGCCTCCTCTGCGCGCATGCGGCCGCGTCTGCTGCCGTCTTGCTCGCGCGCGCGTGGCCCTGGCGTCGCTGCGCTGCTGCATACGTGGGCCCGTGCTCTGCTAGCCTAGCGCGCGCGCCTGCCTGGCCTGCTGCATGCGACCTGCTGCTGCTCTGCTTTACTACTTGCGCGTGCTGCTGCTGCTGTTGCTTGCCAGCTGCATGCGCGCTGCCTGCTGCTGCTCTGCATACCTGTTGCATGCTCTGCCTCTTGCTAGCCCTTCTCGATTTTCTGCCTTAATTTCTTTACTCGGCCTGGCACTCGTGCGGTAAATCCGGTAGTAACGGACCGGTCCGAAAAATAGACTCAACGGCCACATTTTTGAGGATTCTATTTAAGGCTTTGTCCGTTTTGAGTTTAGTTAGCTCCTTTATTATCTATTAGCCTAAACTTTGTCCACACTTGCTCTAGATCTTGAAGCTTGCCTAATCTTTTCTTTCCTGATTTTTGCCCATATTTGAGTGGAAAAGAGAGGAGATCTAGCCCCACGTTTTTACCTAACCGATTCATCTCTTTGTGAGTGCATCTTTGGGGATCTAGATTTTGGGGGATTTTGTGTCTCTCTTTGATTCCTCCTCTCTTGTTCCCCAAATAGCTTTAGTAGCTTTGTTGGAACTTGAGAGTGAGGGATTTGAGCATCTTTATGGTGTTCTTGCCATTTGCATTTGTTGCATCGGTTTGAGTTCTCTTTGGAGGATTTGGTTTGAATTGCTCTTTGGAGCTTGTCCCTCTTGTGTTCTTGGAACCCTAGACGGTTTTGTGGCCTTGGTGGCATTGTGGCCTTTTGTGGCATTTGTTGGGAGCCTCCAATTAAGTTGTGGAGTTGTGTCCCAACCTTGTGAGAGGTTCCGGTTGCCACCGACAAGTGCACCGATAGTGGAAGCGTGGATCGATCCCATTAGGGTGAGATTCACCGGAGAATAAGGGAGGCCTTTTGTGGCGTTGGTGGTTTGATATCACCCCCTCTCCAAACAAGACGTACTCCATGTTGGGAGGAACTCGGTAAAATATCGGTGTCCCCGCGTGCCTCGGTTATCTCTATACCCGAGCTCTTTACTTATGCACTTTACATTGTGATAGCCTTCGTGCTTGAAGTAATATATATCTTGCTATCACTTTGTTGCTTGTATTGCTTAGCATAAGTTGTTGGTGCACATAGGTAAACCTTAGTTGTTTCTAGGTTGTGCTTTACAAAATAAACACTAGTTTTATTCCGCCTTTGTTGAGCCACTCTAGGAAAAGTTTTAATCACCTATTCACCCCCCTCTAGGCGACATCCGTATCCTTTCAAGGGTGATCTTGTTTCTCAACAAGTTTCTCCTATGTCATTCCTTCATCGGCATGTTTTTTTGTGGTGGTGGTGAAGTCATTCTTGTTCACCGATCGAGAAGCAGAGTTTTGGATCTTCATAATTTGTTAGGCTCATGATACACACAATTTCACTGGCGGTTTAGCCAGCAAGTCTGACGGCCTAGGGCGTTATCGGCTCCTCTTCCTTTTCAACAAAATCTAGCCCCTTCATCTTGGAGCATCCCATCGTCTGGATAGTGTGCATCAACAACACCACCAACAGTACCTACAGTATTGTCATTCATCCAGAAGTCCATCCTCTTGCGTCGCAAAATCCTTTTCGAACAAGGACACTCTTATCATGGTCTCCATATTCTCTCTCCCTGAAATGCTTCCTCCCTCTCGGATCCTTCATCGCACATGTCCCCCTCACATGACTATACCCACCTTCATGAGCATCCCCAAGGAAGGTGACTGTGTCCGTCCTGTGATGGATAGGAGGGTCGCCGCTTGAGTTGCCTGCCCCCGCCGTGTCACCGATGGCATTCTGCTGAGAGCAGAGCGCATGATGCAACATGTGCACATTGCATTTAGAGTGATCAAGAGCAGCAGAGTGAGGCAGGACGTGCGCGTGGAGGTGCCATGGAAGGCGGCACGAAGTCGGTGGTGAGGTGGTACCAGGTAGGAGGGACGCCCCTTCGTCGATCTTACCTCATTTCACAATGCAGCGATGTGTCATCAGCCAGAACAAAGGCCATGGGAAGCTGCTGGGCTGTGTGGGTTGAACACTTTCCAGACCAACATGTGCAAATCACATCTCTCTAGCTAAAATTTGCTTACAGCATACCACTCCGTAGGAGGAGGAGGAGTACATTATTAAAGTCAAAGATCATCTTGTTTTAGAAAATCACTCCTATATGTTGTAAAAGTCATCAACAAATACTACTGCCTTGCTTCTCAAAGATGGACTATATACCCTTTGCAGATTGATTTTCTTTTTTAAGATGGATTTCCATATTGATTTTTATACCGAATTGAGAACCATCCCCAGTCACTAGGACTAAGTTCAATTCCAGAAACCGCCATTGCCTTCCTAACAAGGCATGGCCTGCTAGTATACATACATAACACAGGAATCTACCTACACACAAAAAAAATACTCAGACACCACAACAAAGATCATAACAAATACTCTACATATTCTCAAGATACCATATTTGCACAGAAAAACCACCAAATTCAGTGCACAATAGCAAGGCTTGGAAGCTCTCCAGAGTCCAAACTATCTGATTGCATTTAGATGGATGCAAAGATTCACAGAGAACACATATGCAGCAGACCATCAAATGCATTTCGGAGTAGGTAATTGTAACCTGCATGACAAGCCATCAGTAAGTACCAAGTAGACCGACATTGTCACGATCAAGCTAAACACAATATACAGTCAAAACAGGAGCAACACAAATAACCCGAAAAAAACACCACGAGGATCCATTCCTTCATTTAATCCAATTCGAATTCCAATAGCATTGTTCGTCTTGGTTCATTTTACCACATCGCTACTACAGGATTCTTCGTACAAAACGAGATAAGCCTAACACAGCAGATAACATGGTCTGGATCCAGCCAACACCACTCTCCCTCACTTGGTGGCCTCCTTGTGCTTGGCGTTCGAGTGGGCTTGCAGAGCATTCTCACTGTCTTCTTGGCCGGGTGCGGAGTGGCCACGTGCACAGCTCTCCCTTCTTGTCACCTGCAGCAATAAAGGGCATAATAAGTAAATCATCAATAAGGACACATTGGTTACAATGGACACATTGCCTGCGAGCTTAGCATTTCTCACCTGACCTCTGGCTAGACGGTGTTGCGACCTTTGCCTTCTTATCAGAACCAGGCGTCTTCAACACACTTTTAGCTGCCTTCATCATCATCATTGTCTTCATCCTTCTTACTCTTTCCCAAAAACTTTGCATCAGCCTTTGGTTTCACAGTGGCAGACCCAATCTTGACTTTTTTGGGCTCCTTGTCCTTTGCTTCGGCATCTTTTACAATACCTTTTACTACTCCTAAAATGTGACTAGTATAATCCTATCTAATGACTGAGAAAGATTTGTCCCAACAAGCCCATTTAATATTTTTAGGGAGAAAAAAATAGATCGAACGTGAAAACAACACATCGGATATACGACCTAATCTATCGTGACTTCTTCATCCTGAACGGGAGGCTACTCGTTGTCGTTGTGCCCGCCCGCCACCCGCCCTCCGCTCTAGCTGACCCGACGAGAGTCACCGCTCCCCCCCCCTCGATCCCCAGGTTCACGTCACCACCCCTTTCCACTCTATGCACCCCGCCGTCGCTCTCCCTCGGACGCGCCCGCCACTCTCCCCCCTCGATCCCCAGCTACTACTTCATCTTGGTTTTTTTCCCGTTTTTTTTTTTGAAACAAGGGGAAGGACCCAGAAGGGTCCAGCGCTGCAAATTCATTAAGTGGTGGGTAAAATTACATCCAGGGCTACAAATGAGACATACATTACAGATAAGCCCTGGTCTTTTGCTAAAAGGACCTTAGATAAAACATGAAAACAGCAATCAAGTCCTTCTCCACCGGGGACGATGACGCATTCGACGCCGCGGCCGGCCACTCCACCGCCGAGGACGAAACCACTTGGCAGGGGAGGGTCGAGGAGCGCCGCGACGGAATGACAGAGAGGCCTCCATACTGGCGCGTCAGCTAGGAGGTTGAATTAGAGGCGGTTCATCCAGAACCGCATCGCGGAGAGGCTGCCATGACCGAAGATAGCGGCGGCGCAAATTCGCCGTCGCTTGGGAGCTCCGCCAGGAGAAGCAGCAATTCCCCACCGAGGAGGGAAAAAGCAGAGCAAATCCCAACCAACATTGTGACCATCTCCTTGATGGCTGCAAATGGCGGCAAGGAAATAGCAACTGACCTTATCCTCATCGGCATAGCAAGCTCTTGACCACTGCTTGAGGCGCCGGTCGCAAGCCTCCAGACTGCTGCCACAAGCCGGAGATTGCAACCGAAGAAAAGGGCCAAGGAAAGCTCGCCGTACACGGACCTTATTTTGCAGGTGAGTGGTGGTCTTCCTCTGGGCAAGCTCTCGCCATGAGAGCACGAGCATGAGAGGGAGAGGGACCACTTCCAACTGGCCGGGATCCGGCGCGACCAGCTCGAAGCACCTGGGGCGGCCAACCTTATTTAGAGGGATGCGAGGCTTGATGTGCTCCGCAGCCACCACCGCCTGCCACCAGCGAGGCACAGCAGAGCAGATCGGAGCCAGGGCGTGGAGGATCTGGTGGCCAGAGATCTCCAACCTACCCTCAATCAGCACTAAGGCACAAGACACTAGAACTACAAATCCTACAGCTAGAGACAGAGGAGGCCAACCACCAGCTCCATCTCCATGCCGGCTGCCATGGCTACCGGAGAGGAGGGAGGAGAGGGGCGGCGGAGGCGGTCGGAGGTCGACTCTCAAGGGAGGGTTCGAGGAGGTTCGTGCCTGACGAAAAGAAATTATACAGGCTGAGTAGTACAACTACAACTCGGTTTTTTTCCCGTGAAGACAAATAAGTCACTTTGATTATTGGTAGTATCACAGTTTATTTTTATTTCTTAACATACATGGTTTGTGTTTCTTGTTTACTGTATTCAATATTTTTCTACATTATTCTGGAATTAGGACCAAATCAAATCGTAGTTGTTCCCATACATTCTCCTGGTATAGTTCTGCTCTCCCATTTGTTTGTCAGTTGGTTAGTTTTATTTCGGTAGGTGGATTAGGAGTACAGATCATGAAATCTTAGAGTATTTCTAGAAGTTTACCGATTGTATATGTCAACAAAGGCAAACAAATTTGGTCTCGGATCGTTTAGAAATGCAGGGAGGTTCTTTTTTCAATGACAACAAGTCGTGAGAACAGAAATGTTTTCTCAACGCCAACATGGTGCTTTTTGGCCAAAGTAGCTAGCTGATATGTGTGCATCGGGTTACTACTAGAGCACGTTAAAAAGTATTATAATGAAATTGATTAGTGTTACTTGTTATGCGTCCATGTCATGGTCCCATAGTCTGTCTATCTCAGTCTTCATTTTAGGAAGATTACATCATAATAAACACGGTATTTGATCAGCATATGTTGACAGCAAGTACTAGTCTTTTGTGTTCATCAATTTATTTCTACATAACCTACAATTAAATCCATTTCATAAAAGGCTGAAAGAACGATGCAAAATAATCAATAAAATATTCTGGCAAGTTCTGGATTAGGAAAATAGTTTTATACGGAGTAGTAGTGTTTTATAATCTTTTATAGTGTCAAAGGAGTAGGAAAATAGTACTCCCTCCATTCCGGATTATAGGGCAAATAGGTTTTACAATCCGGAATGGAGGGAGTACAAACTATTTACATATGTTTTATACGGAGTAGTAGTGTTTAAATATTCTGACTAAAATATTCAGCGACAAGTTAATGATGCTGAATTAACTAATGTAAGATGGGTTTTTGTGCAGGAAGTTTGAAGCACAAGCAGCATGTGGCATAAATTATGGTTGACAATGGCTAGTGTTTCGTAGATCTATACTATGAGTGCCATTGGCTGGTGTTTTGTAAATCTGTACTATTTCCGAAGAATTACTTGTACTCCTCTGCTTGTTGCTCCTTTGTGTTCTGGAAATGTTAATGAATTACAAATATGCCCATTCCTCCTCTATATCCTGGAAATGCTAGAATCCGAACATCTTGGTGTACCGGTGTTAATGTTGTCATCTTTTTCTCTACTGCTCCTTGGGCATTCTATGCAAGTCATGAGGCTACAAAATCTTTCTGGGGCGCGCACCTACTGAATATATAACTTTTATTATTGCAAAGAAAGATAGTACTGAATATAATTGCTGACATGGGAGAAAGAGAGAGATAAAATTCATGTGGCAATGAATATACTCACGGACTTGCACTACATGTCTAGATTAATTAACTGAATACGTGACTGTTGTTTGGCGCAATAAGATACTGAATGTAACTGCAGTCTTCAGGAGTGGACATGGAGGAAGAGAGATAAAATTCATGTGGCAATGAATATAGAACTGCTGAAAACATCAGCAGCTGGCAATTTGAAATTGTCCTACAAAATAGAAGTTCAGAGTGAAGGCACGTTGATAAAATGCCTTCTTGGAAGATATTAATGTACACTGTAAAGTACCAGCAAACAAACCTGTGCAACTGACGTTGATTCCCTAATGTGCAACAAGCTACTCCATCAGCCTATTCTCCCAGGGCCTCGCCGCCATCCACCTCTCCAGCCAGCTCTAGCTGCCATTGTTCTTGTTGCAATGCTGGTGCTTGAGCAGGAGACAAGACTGGTTCGACCAGCCATTGTTGTTCTTCAGTTGCTGCAGGACAGAAACAAATGTTAACTCGATTCGACACTCAAGCACTACTATTCTACTAGAATTCTGCAGAGGAGTTGATTCGTACATTGCATTTCGCCAGTGCCTGCATGCCGTGGAGCGTCACCGCCGCCTGCTTCCGCACCTGCCGGCCGCGCACGATCGCCTGAAGCCGCACCAAGCCCTTGAGCGCCCGCAACTCCCTCATCGATTACATACAGACACAAGCACACATAGTTCAGTCCACCGTGCAAATACAACCCGAGAAAGGAAGGACCATTGATAAGGCCTGACGCAGCAGTGGCGTCGGAACTGACCATCGGCGGTGGAGGCGGCCGTGTCGATGGAGGAGGGCGGCGCTGTGGGATTTCAGATCGGGGAGGAGGAGGATGATGGAGGTTCGTGGGTGGCGTAGAATTAATACACTCAGGCCTTGTTTACTTCTCTAGTTTTTGCTGGGTTTGGCGAGTTTTTTTCCGGCCCATCCCGAAAGTTCCTGAATAGCCCGTTTACCTCTCATGTATTTCTGAGTTTAATCCTGGCCTATCCCGGAAATTCCACCCACAGACAGCTTCCAGGTCGTGTATTCTCACACACGAGCCCTACCTCGTGTATTGTCGGGGAACGAAGTCGAGGGCGTGTCGAGGGCGGAGGCGGCAGGGACCAAGGTGACGGCACCGACGCCGACCTGCGGACGCTGCCAACCCACGCCTCCCCTAGCTACGCCGTGGACCTCTCCGGTGAGTTACCCTGCCATCTCCCTTCCCTCCCCTCCCTAGGTTTTCTCCTTCAATCCCGTCGATCTTCTTAGTACTCGATCTAGTTCTTTGGATGCTGGGTAGAGCAATAGAGAGAGAGGAGAGAGGTACTAGAGACAAACGACAGGGTGGAGGTGGATCAGAGGGACCTGGGCTGGCCAAGATCCTGGCGCTGGAGCAACACAAGATCCGTGCAAAATCTTGCTAGCCAAGATCGACCTCCGCGTGCGGAGCAACGACGTCGAATGGTTTTGGATGGTGGTTTCTTGCTCTTTGACTTTCCCCCTCTATTCTTGGTCCGTTCGTATGATCCAGTGTCTTGAACTTGATGTCTCGGCAGGTTCCTTCGGCCTTGTCACTGCCTGCTTGGCCCTCAACTGCCTGGACCAGTTCCTCTTGCTCTAACACCTTCCTGTAATATTTTCTGGGCAAATAAAAAGTAGTATCTTCTGGACAGATAGTAGTACCTGAAATCACTGTAATGAACTGTCAATTATCTTACGCTTTTACAGTGATTATTATTTATTCATATAAAGACTACTTGATATAGTACAAGGTTAATATTTGAACTAACAAGACTGCCGTCATTTTGCACAACCATCTAATCATGGATGATAACTGGTATATCCCGTGTCACATGACGAATGTGCCCAGTTAGTCAGGGCACTACAAAAGGAAGTGTAGTTCTTTGATATTTGTGTATATAATATGGCTCATTTGAAAGCAGCTACCTACATGCATCACTAGTGCAGGCCCCCCCCTTTAACTCCGGTTGGGAGGGTCCTCTAACAGCGGTTCCCCAACCGCTGTTGAGGATTCGGTGTTAGAGGGAGGCCCCTTTAACACCGGTTCCCCAACCACTGCTGCAGGGACCTTTAACACCGGTTCGTGGCACGAACCGGTGTTAAAGGGGGGCTCCTTTTTTGCCGCAGGGGCCACGCTGGTACGCCCCCCCTTTAACACCGGTTCGTAGAAGAATCGGTGTTAAAGCCCTTTTTTGGGATCAACAAAAGACCTCGTTTCCACTAGTGATGCTTGCCTTTGACTAATACGGATATGCGGTTGAATGCTGTTCTAAGGTGTGCTGTTATATCATTGCATGTTGTTTCTGGTTTTCTAATCTGAAAGCTTATGCTTATAAAGATATTATAAATTCACTTGATTCTCCTTTATATCTACACAACTTACTGTATGAGTTAGCATCAGCACAAGAACTATTTTATCCTCAACTTTCTCTTCTCAAGTCAATTAATTTTGTTGTCTACCATACGTCTCTGATCTGTTCATGTCATACTTGTGTCGGCCCGGCTTGACTTGGTTTTCCATTGTTATGTTGATATGAATATGTGGGGAAACGGAAGTGTGCTGATTGAAAAATAAAGTTCAATCCATGAAACATGTGGTACAATCGAGTTCTGTCAATGCTCCTAAGGGTTTGTACTCTTGGAGATTGATACGTCCTTCTTCCTGGTATCCTACTAGCACTCAAATGGATACACTCCTCTAGAAAAGAAAAAGGAATGTTCAACACAATGGTAACATGTCGAAATATCCATCCATTTCTAGTTCATTGCACCAAAGCCGTGCATCACAACCTGCATCATCTCGAGCTCCAAATACATAATTTCTCTGATCATCCTGACATGCACAACTTTTCCAGATTTGACATAGAAAAGCTCGCACCTCGCTGGCCTTCAAAAATATTTTTAGGTTTAGCTTTTCTGCCTCATCCAATTGGTAGAGTACTGAGACAAAAAAACAGGAGCTTTAAATACACAACACTTTCCTGGAAATGTATATATTGGTAGCACCTCTCCCTCATCCGAAGCTTGTTATAAGGATAAAACATGTGTCACGAAAAGTATAATACATAATACCTGATATTTAAGCTTGAACGGAATTGGAATTCATAGGCTCGGTTGTCTTACCAGTGGCTCGGCATGTGTTGTAATATTCTTGATTCACTAGTACACAACTTCTACATCTAAAAAAGGCATCACTCTTCTGATTTGTTCCCTTGTCTGAATCTTGATCAAGAAATATATTGTTTATATTACAATCTAGAAACTGACTGTGGTTTTGTATTAAATATTAATATCAACGACTTTTTTTGTTAGTATGTATCCTAGATCAGCAAGCTACCTACCTACTGAGCTATTGTGCATAGTTAATTAGTTATTGGAAGTTTTCTCAATTACGTGCAATCAGAATTTACATGCACTCTATTTGAACCTTCCTATCGAATATATCCTCGATTGTTCTATCTTATTTTGACAATTTTGAAACATACTGGTGCATAGGCAAAGCTTTAATTGTATATGCACTTGCTTTGGTGGACCTTCTTTCTATCTTGATGTTGTTTCTTTCGGTATACTATATCTGAGGATGATGGTTTCAGTTTCCCGTTCTATTTCAGGATGATGCTTTGCAAGATAAAATCCAAGGGCGAGGCAGTGAATGTTCATGGGTGCTATTGTCTCGTTGTTAAGGCAACAAGTGTTTGAGTGTTTTATCAAGATTTTGAAGCTACGGATGTGCCCATAATTGGGTTGTAATAATGTTTTATAAATGCATCTTGATGTCTTGCTTGCTGGGTATATTTAAACTCCAGGGAAGTAGATGTTTAAGCTCCGTACAAATTTATTTAGTGCTAAGATTAGATAGATATTCATATATTTGGTGCAAAGATTGTATTTTTATTTGAGATACTATGTCCATGTAGAGGTAAAGTTTTAGTTTTTATTATCAAGCTTAATACTTCACAATCCCATCCCATCCCAGAAAACTAAAGTAAACAAACAGGATTGAGAAATATAGGGAAATGAAGGGAAGTGTGGGGATTGGGTGAAAGGGAGGGATTCACCAAATCCCCTCCAATCCCCAAACAACTAGGGGGTGGGAATACCCTAGAGGTAAACAAGGCCTCAGGCGGGAGGCCCAACGCAGCGGTGAGGCGGCGGCTGTGGCGATGGAGGGTTAGATCGGTACTCCCTTCCATCCATATTACTCCCTCCGTACAAGAATAGATGTCTTAGGTTTTTAAATTTTGAATAAATCTATATACAAAATAGTGTCTAGATTTACAATTTTTGATAAATTTGAGACATCTATTTTAGGACGGAGAGAGTACTTATTATTAAGATGGATGTATCTAGACATGTTTTAGTGTTAAATATATCCATTTCAACAACAAGTAATATGGATCGGAGGAGGAAGTATCAGTATCACCCAACCACCTGGGCTAATTTTGTCATCTGGATACCACTAGTATAAATTCGAAAATCAAACTCTACAAATATGAGGATGTTACGGGCATATTTAGGACGTCCAATCCAAGTTTGAGAATCGTGCAAACAGTTAGCCATATTACAATAACGACCCTACTTTACCTCTATTTTTAGTCGGCCGTTCCTTTCAGCAGAACAACTGAAAGAACATGTTGGGCCTCCATGTGTGGTTTTGATAATTAATGACAATCTTTATGGACTAATGTGTGTATTAAGTTATACTTGTAGGATTTGTCCATTGGCATCGCTTGGAGCATGTGTTGGCTTCAAGGTCGATGAATTGCAAAGAAGATATGTTGTGCAAGCTCAATATGCGAGGTCGATGATGAGGAATTAAGAAAGGCGTTCCATCTTGAGAAGGGAAAGACCGTCTACATCGAGCTCAAGTGGAATGCTCAAGGCAAAGGTATAATCTTGATAGGTTTTTCCTTTTGCCGGTCTCTTGTTGTGTGTAGGAGACCGGGTTTAGGATAGATAACCGTAATATCAAGAGGGGCTCTCGTATGAGTAATTCAGTCATATCGTTCGGAGAGAGCTCAAACCTTTGCATACTTGCATCATCGCATTTGGTTGTTATTTGTTCTTATCCATGTGAGGATATAGAGCTTGTGGTAATCTCCATAACAAGCTCTTGTTCATCAAAATCGGATCTCCCATATGTATCTTGTTGCGATTTTGATTTATGCGGCTTTTCGGTTTCTCACCAAGTGAGGTATCTCACATTATTCTACTTGATACTTTCTCACTTGGTGATAATTAATATTTCCACTTTTTATTGGGAAGCCCTTGTCGTCCTCTATCCAACGCAATTGGAATCGGGTCAATCGGAGTCACCAATCAAAAGTTATTGACGTTTGAATATTTGCTATTATTCGGTTTGAAAAAGAAAAAGGAAAAGATATTTTCTGGACCGTCCGGTACTACCGGGCCCAGTACCAGACATGCCTGTTTCAGCCCACTCGCCTTCAGTCTGGCCCTGTACCTTTTTCCGGTCCTATCGGACCGGCCCGGTAGTACCGCCCGGGTGGGTCGGTACTACCGGCCGGCCCAGTTTATTTGTCCAGATTTTGTTCCAGATCCTGTTCTGCTGCCTGGCCCAGCTCGCCGCGTTGACTTGCCGCCTAGCTGCGCCCGCCTCGCTACGCGCGCTCGCCCCCCTGGCCCACTCCCTCGCGTGCCGCTCACCGACCGCGCGCCCCGCTGCGCTCGTTTTCTCGCTCGCGCGCGCCTGCCCGCGCGCCTGCAGCCTCGCTGCGCGCTGGGCCCGCCGTGCTGCTCGCGCGCCTCGCTGCTACTCCGCCCACGCGCTTGCTGCTTGCTGCCACCGCTGCGCTGCTGCCTGCGCTGTTTCCCGCCTGCATGCGCGCAGCTGCTGCGGCTGCGGCCCGTGCTGGCTTGCGCTGTTGTTTGGCCCCACCGCCTGCTGTTGTGCGCTGGCTGCTGCTTCTCTCTCATCGCGTGTGTTGACTTTCCCCTTGCGCTGGTATTCGGGCGGTAGTACCGGTCAAAACCGTTACTACTGGTTCTGACCGAAAAACGCCCCAAACGGCTAGTTTTTCTAGGCCCCTATTTAAGGTTTTGTCCTTTTTCAGTTTAGATGACTTCTCTCTTATCTATTAGGCTAAACTTTGTCCACACTTGCTCTAGATCTTGAAGCTTGCCTAATCTTTTCCCTCCGATGATTCTTGCCCATATTTGAGTGGAAGAGAGAGGAGATCTAGCCCCACGTTTTGACCTAACCGATTCATCTCTTTGTGAGTGCATCTTTGGGGATCTAGATTTTGGGGGATTTTGTGTCTCTCTTTGATTCCTCCTCTCTTGTTACCCCAATAGCTTTAGTAGCTTTGTTGGAACTTGAGAGTGAGGGATTTAAGCATCTTTGTGGTGTTCTTGCCATTTGCATTTGGTGCATCGGTTTGAGTTCTCCTCGGAGGATTTGGTTTGAGTTGCTCATTGGAGCTTGTCCCTCTTGGGTTCTTGGAACCCTAGACGGTTTTGTGGCCTTGGTGGCATTGTGGCCTTGGTGGAATTTATTGAGGCCTTTTGTGGCGTTTGTTGGGAGCCTCCAATTAAGTTGTGGAGAAGTTCCCCAACCTTGTGAGAGGTTCCGGTTGCCACCGACAAGTGCACCGATAGTGGAAGCGTGGATCGATCCCATTGAGGTGAGATTCACCAGAGAATAAGGGAGGCCTTTTGTGGCGTTGGTGGTTTGATACCACCCCCTCTCCAAACGAGACGTACTCCATGTTGGGAGGAACTCGGTAAAATATCGGTGTCCCCGCGTGCCTCGGTTATCTCTATACCCGAGCTCTTTACTTATGCACTTTACATTGTGATAGCCTTCGTGCTTGAAGTAATATATATCTTGCTATCACTTTGTTGCTTGTATTGCTTAGCATACGTTGTTGGTGCACATAGGTGAACCTTAGTTGTTCTAGGTTGTGCTTAACAAAGTAAACACTAGTTTTATTCCGCCTTTGTTGAGCCACTCTAGGAAAAGTTTTAATCGCCTATTCACCCCCCCTCTAGGAGACATCCGTATCCTTTCAAAAACGCTATGGTACGATGGGCATGAAATGAACTAACAGAAAATTGTTGTGAGTGACTTCAATCCATGTCATTACCAAGCACGAACCAACAAAAATTTCGGATCAAAATTTATTTAGATACAACAATCCAAATATCCAATTTGCATCCAAGTATCCAACAGAAGTGAACAAACTTCCTCAGATCCAATTTGCATGTACATGATTTTCCTCAAGAAAAAAAAACAAAAAACGAATCTCCATAAAGAAATACAGGAGTCTTCTTCCAAGAAAAAGGGGAACCACCGCATCTAGGGGTGGCCATGGATCCAGGCCCTACAAGCCCAGATCCCTGCCCTCCAAGCCTAGATCGGAGGAGGGAAGGATCCTTCGAGTGGTCGTCGTAGCCTAAAGAGAAAGCCTCCACTCCGGCCGTCCCTCGCAGATCCATGGCATCGCCAGTCGCATCGCCGGGCAGAGGAGGCCACGAGCCGCATCGACGGGCAGAGAAGGACGTCGGCCCATCGTCGGGCAGGGGAGGGGATCCTGGCCGCCACGCCTCGACCGGTGACATGGTTATACCCCGCGGGTACACGATCTCAGCATACCTAGTCCAGCCCAAGGAAGTCCCACGGCAAATACACGCCGGCCCATGAAGACTTTCGGGTGGCCAAGGCCCATGACGCCTTCGGATCCTTGGAGAGCAAGACTAGAGTAGATAGGAAATTCAAAGGGGAAAACCCTAAAACTTGTAACCAACTCGATCTGTGCCTGGGACCTGCCTGCCTCTATATAAAGGCTAGGAGGGCACGATGAGGAGGCTCTCTCATAACCTCTCGCATACACACCTCCACGCCAGATTGCATCTGCGCACCCTTGTAACCTTCGGTTCCACCATAATCAGAGCAGACAAGCAGGAGTAGGGTTTTCCCTCCGAGGGCCTGAACCTGGGTAAACCCCGTGTCCCCGTGTTGCTTGTTTGCTAACCGTTGCGCGATCTCCAGCATCCCCACCTTCTCCAAAACCCAAGTCCATAACAATGGGCATTGACGAGATCGAACCTCGTCAATTGGCGCCGTCTGTGGGAATTGGGGGCGCTGATTGTGTGATCGTGACGGTCCCAACCAAAGCGATCTACAATTCTGCGGCAACGGAGAGTCATCTCCTCTTCGGCGCCTTCGACTTCACCGCCCACTCGCCGGCCACCCGAAAGGACTTCGAGCCCGTTGGCGACGGACTCGAGATCCTGTTCGGGAGTTTCTGCTTCTAGGTGGGGCAGATCGGAACTCTCCGCCTCCCGGAGCGGGTGCCCCTACCGTCAACCAGGCCTGCTACGTGGGCTCCACACCCCGTTCTACGCACATCATCATCAACAGATGAGTCTTATGACAGCAGCAGCTGCAACTCAGATCTGTGTGATCCACCGTCGGATGAAGGGACCTACGGTTCCGGATCCAAAAGTTGCGGCAGCAGCGATCCGATCTACAAGCGCTACCAATGCGCCACGGTCATCCAAGATCAGGAACACAATCCGCCACCCAACCCACAGGGTAGAAACGGCGAGAACAGAAGAAGCCGGTCCCCCCCCCCAACAGGGAAAAGAACAACCGAGTCATCCACCTCAGCAAGGAGGGATGGGCTCAAGCACGCGAAGCCGTAACAGGCAACAAGATCCTGCCAGCAGATGCCTCACGGGACCTGCTGATGGCATACCACATGCTCCTCGTCGAGGATCACAAGAAGCAACTGAGGATGCAAGAGGTGCTCGACAAGCGCAAGCAAGCAGCCTCGGAATCCAGTGCACGGAGAGCTGCGCTCTCCGCCATGGGCATCGGCTCCATCTCGCATGGAAACCATGGCAACAAGCACCGTTCTCGCATAGAGAACATGGATCCCAAAGCACATCGCGAGGTGACTAGAGCCCTCAATGCGTCCTTCATGGAGATGGATGCTGACGGCAACGTCATCCCGAAGACGCCGCAAGCTACGATCATGGCAGCCACCGCATACCTCGCGTCCCATCCTCCTCCGAAGGGGGACCCAAAAAGGGCCATGCACAAGTCCGTGCTCACCGGACTCGGACTCGTTGGAGCCACGCTCCACGGAGAAGCTCCTACGGAGCCAAAGAAGAAGGCCGCGGTCAGGTTCAACCGCAGCCCCACACCCTCATCTGAGGACAAAGAGCGCGACCTTTCTCGAAGGCATAAGAGCTCGCGCCGTCGCAGCCGTGACTACGACGCTCGAAACAAGCTAACGCAGCGCAAGATCGACAAAGCGTGTGCCAAGCGCGTATGCTCATCTGAATCCGAAGAAGATGACGACGAAGGATAACTCTGCGGAGCCCGATGCTTTAGCAGATCCGTCCGACGGATGCAGATGTCACGAAACTTCAAGCTTCCTTCGGACACTCCGAAGTTCGACGGCACACAAGACCCTAGGGCGTGGCTCAGCGACCACCTGTCGTCCGTCAAGCTACATGGCAGAAACAAGGAAACCGCCATGCAATGCCTTCAGCTGCAGTTGACGGGCGTAGCCCAGATCTGGCTCAGCAGCCTATCCTCGGGATCCATCTGAAGCTGGGAGAAGCTGGCGTACAGTTTCGTCCGAAACTTCAAAGGCACCAGCAAGAGGCCTGCCTCGATCGAAGAGCTGTGGGCCTGCACCCAACGAATGGGCGAATCCATTCGCTCGTACATACTACACTGGTCCAACACCAAGAACTCCGTGGCGCATATCTCCGAGGAGAGAGCTATCGACGCCTTCAGGGACGGCGTCAAACGCCAGGACTTCAAGGAAGAGCTCGGGCGCGTCAAGCCCAAGACACTCGACCATCTCATGGACATTGCCAACAGGTGGGCCGACGGCGAGGACTCCATCCACCGAGCGCACTCGGAGGAGGAAGATGACTACGGCCGGCGACGTGAGCGCCGTAGAAAGAGAAGATCGCGTGTCTACAACGATCGCGACGGACCCGGCATGGTCGCGGCTGGCTATGCTGACCACCGCAACAACGGCAACCACAACAGCAGCGGATACCGCGGAAACAATTTCCGCGATGGAGGACGCCCGGCACAGTCGTGGTAGCGCCACGATCGCGACGACAGACCCTCAACATACAAAAAACGTCAGGTCCATGCACCATCCACTTCTACATCGACAAACAGGATGGCAAGAAGAAAGCAAGCCACATGCTCAAGGACTGTCGCGAGTTCCAGAAACTCAGCGAGAGCATGGCTCAGATGAGGAAGCAAGCCCCAAACCCTGGATTCGGGAACGCACCTGGACCAGGTGAGATCGCGCATGGAGCTCCTCCACCGCCACCTGCAGGAGGCCCGAATCGCCCAATCGCACCCGCATAGAATAACGGCGGGCACGGGTATCCCCCGCCGAAAGGAGCACTGATGATCCAAAAAGGGCGCCCAACAAATAGGGTGCAGAAGAAAATCACCCGTCAGATCAACCTGGCTGTGATAGCTCCACCCGCCATCCCTGAGTACCTCAGCGGATCGGAGTCCTGCATCACGTTCAGCCGTTCGGATCACCCTTGCCAGGTCCCTCGCCTAGGTCATGCTGCCCTGGTGCTTGAGGCGCAGATCGGAGGTTTCGAGATGAGCCACATCTTCATGGACGGTGGCAGCGGCATCAACCTGATGTTCGCAAGCACACTAGCAGCAATGTGGATCCTGCTGTGCAGCCTGGAACAGTCAGACACAATGTTCCATGGCATCGTCCCAGGAAAGGGCATATTCCCCCTGGGGAAGATATGGCTCGACGTCATCTTCGGCAAACCGGATAACTTCCGATGCGAGCGGCTCGAGTTCGAAGTGGTAGACTGGCCATCACAATACCACGCCATCCTCGGGCGAGTAGCATTCGCAAGGTTCTTGGCAGTACCACACTACGCGTACCTGCTACTCAAGATGCCAGGACCCAGGGGCGTCATCACGGTCCACGGGAGCTTCACCCGATCGGACCACTGCGACAGGGACTTCAACAGAATCTCCCAGTCATTCGGCATGCAAGAGGAGCTCGTAAGACTCCGCGAGGTGACGGACAATGGGGCACCCCCCGTCGCACGACAAAACGCAACTGATATGTCTTTCGACTCCACCGTCAACACAAAGAAGGTGCAGGTCCACCCAACGGATGCCTCCAAGATGGCGCTGATCGCCAACGATCTCAGCCCCGCATAGGAAAGCGCGCTCGTCGAATTCCTTCGTGAGCGCTGGGAAATCTTCGCCTGGTGTCATGCGGACATGCCAGGATTTCCCAGAGAATTCGCCGAGCACGCACTCAATGGCTTTCCAGACGCCAAGCCTGTCAAGCAGTCCATCTAGAGACTGTCCGAGCCCCGGGCCGAAGCCATAGGGATTGAAGTCAACAGACTACTCACTGCAAACTTCATCAGGGAGATTAAGGAAAGCGAGTGGCTTGCCAATATAGTGATTGTCCCCAAAAAGGACACGGACATTCTGCAGATGTGCGTGGACTTCACGTCGCTGAACAAGCACTGCCCGAAGGACCACTTCCCTCTCCCTCAGATCGATCAGATCATCGATTCGACTGCAGAATGCGAGAAACTCTCCTTCCTTGACGCCTACTTAGGCTACAACCAGATTCGACTCAAAGTTGAAGATCAGGAGAAAACGGCGTTCATCACGCCGTTCGGAGTGTTCTGCTACAACACAATGCCCTTCGGGCTAAAGAACGCAGGTGCTACGTACCAGCGGTGCATGCAGGCATGCCTAAAGGACCAGATCGGTCGCAATGTCCAAGTCTATGTCGATGACATAGTCATCAAAACCAGGGAGGCGAGAACGCTCATCGACGATCTCCGCGAGACGTTCGATAATCTCGACCGCTACAGGATCAAGCTTAACCCTAAAAAGTGCGCCTTCGGCATCCCATCGGGTCAGCTGCTTGGTTACTTCATCTCCCAGCGAGGGATCGAGGCGAACCCGAAGAAAATACAGGCCATCATGGCCATGAAGAAGCCGAAAAACCTCAAGGGCCTCCAGCAGCTTGCAGGACGAATAGCGGCATTAAGCAGGTTCATCAGCCACATGGGCGAGAAAGCACTGCCATTCTACCAGCTGCTGCGCAAGGCAGACAAATTCGAGTGGACGCCCAAGGTGGATGACGCATTCTAAGATCTAAAGCGGCTACTCTCTACCTCGCCCGTCTTGGTCACGCCAAAGGAGCGCGAGCCCCTACTGCTGTACATAGCAGCTACACACCAGGTGGTGAGCACCGTACTGGTGGTTGAGCGACCCGAAGAGGGCAAGACCCATGGGGTCCAATGCCCAATCTACTACCTCAGCAAGGTATTGACGCCAACAAAGCAGAGGTACCCTCACTACCAGAAACTCGCCTACGACGTGTTCATGATGGCTCGTCGGCTAAGCCATTACTTCCAGGAGCACCAGGTGATGGTCGTTAATGAGGCACCCCTGAACAGCATCCTGAATAATCCGGAGGCCACAGGACGCGTAGCCCTGTGCGGCATCGAGCTGTCACCCCTAGACATCGTCTACGAGAAGCGACTCGCAATCAAGTCTCAGGTCCTCCCGGACTTCCTCGTCCACTGGATGGAGCTACAGCTGCCAGACACACCAGACATGACACAGTCATGGACGATGCACTTCAACGGCTCCAAGCGCGAGGCCGGAGCAGGAGCCGGGGTCATACTGACCTCCCCGCAGGGCGACAAGATGAAGTACGTTCTTCGGATGAAATTCCGAGCTTCCAACAGCGAGGCCGAATACGAAGCCCTCATCCACGGCATGAGGATGGCAAATATCTGCGGCGCAACGCTCTAGGTCATCTACGGAGACTCGAACCTCATCGTCCAGCAGACGATGAACGAGTGCGACGCACACGCTGAAAACATGATCGCGTATCGCGCACTCTACAACTCACTCGAGGGAGAATTTGACGGCTGCGAGCTTCGGCACGTCGGGAGAGAAAGCAATGAGGAGGCAGACAGACTTGCCAACATCGGCTCCACCTACGCATGAGTACCACCAGGTGTGTTCCTCGAACAGATCTGCATGCCATCCATCAAGCGAAAGTTCCCCAAGGGATCACCCGAAGAGGCAGAGCACTCGGGGGCTGCGCTACCCGAAGGACAGGAAGGACCCGAAAATCTCGACACAGAGGTCGTTGTGGTCAACCTTATGTAGGTAATGGCAGTCGAAGAAACTTGGACGCAACCATACCTCAGGTACCTGATAGACGGCGAATTGCCTGATAGCCCGACAGATGTCCAGCGCATATCTCACCGGTCCAAGGCCTTCACCATCATCAATGGAGAGATGTATAAGCGCCGCATTTTGGGTGTACTCCAAAGGTGCGTCACCATCGGTGACGGCAAAACCATCCTCCAAGACATCCACGAGGGCATCTGCGGCCATCACGCGGGCAGCCGCGCCCTTGTCGCAAAAGCTCTACGAGCTGGATTCTACTGGCCAACGGCCATGAATGATGCCAAGGACATCGTCCGAAGATGCAACGGGTGCCAAAGGTTTGCAGATAAACCGCACGCACCCGGATCCGAGCTTAGGCCCATACCCTTGGCCTGGCCCTTCGCCCAATGGGGCCTCGACATGATCGACAAATTGCCACGATCCTCGAAAGGAGGCCACGTCTACCTCCTGGTCGCAGTCGACAAATTCACCAAGTGGATTGAAGCCATGCCTATGACTAACCAAAAGGGCAAAACCACCGTCAAGTTCTTTGAATCCATTGTCTATAGGTTCGGCGTGCCACACAACATCATCACCGACAATGGGTCGAACTTCATCTCTAAAGAATTCCAGGACTCCTGCGAAGACCTCGGAATCAACATCACATACGCCTTCGTGGCGCACCCGCAAACAAATGGGAAGGTCGAAAAGGCCAACGGCCTCGTCGGTGCTGGCATCAAGAAGCGCTTAATGAGCCCACTTGAGCGACTCGCGGGTGCCTGGACGCAAGAGCTACCTTCGGTCCTGTGGAGCCTGCGTACAACGCCAAACAGCTCAACCGGCTACACACCTTTCTTCATGGTGCACGGAGCCGAAGCCGTGCTGCCAGCAGAGGTACACCACAAGGCCCCACGGGTCGTCGCCTACAGCGAAGCCGAATCCACGGCTGCACTCGAAGACGCCGTCGACACACTCGACGAAGCACGAGACATAGCAGCAGCTCGATCAGCGGTGTACCAACAGAGTCTCCGCAATTACCACAGCTGACGGCTGTGCCCAAGGTCCTTCGTCGAAGGAGACCTAGTCTTGCGACTCAAGAAAGAGCGACCGAAGAAATTCGAGTCACCATGGGAAGGACCCTACATCGTCACTGAAGTCATCCCAGGTGGCGCCTATCGCCTCAAGCACATGGAATCTGGAGTCGCATACTCCAACCCATGGAACGTCGCACAACTGCGACGGTTCTACCCCTAGCTACCTCCCTCTTTTACTTTCAATAAGGCTATTCAGCCAAGGCTACTCAGCCGAACAATTTACCTCCTCCATTACGATATGAATAAAGCTAAGTGTCTTGCCCTAAAATTTTGTTTACTATTCGCACTTTACTCCATGATACAAACGCACTCGGGGGCTCCAACCACCTCACGACTTCGTCGACTGAGGATAACACATGTACACCTGAGTAGCTGACCATGTCAGGCTAACGAAAAAGGGCACGTATACAAGAAAAGCACTACGTGCTAAAACAACAACCAAACCTTTATAACAAAGGGCAAAACACGCCCAGTCAAATGTATACAAATTTTACATCTATCTTTTTTACAGGTACTACCTATTCTGAAGAATAACCTGAGCACGCTGCTCAAACAGATCTACGATCTGTTCGGCATACTGCCTTACAACCGCATAATGCAGACGCATATCCCACTCGCACCATCTGGCCGAAGAGGTGGCCCAGCCGCTACAGCGGACAGATCTACATCAGGACGATGCAACCGCACAAGGGAGAGTGCAACCTTCACCCCCGCAACAAGCTGATGCCGCACCACTTCCCTGACATGATGCACATTCCAAAACTTCGACAACAGACAAGAGAGAGTCGAAGGCGCATCATCCAGCGGAAACATTACATGCAGAACCGACGCGAGCGAAGTCTTCACCTGACGAAGCACCCGCGATACCTGATGAACGCGATCCTACACCGTCGCAAGGACCATGGCACGATCACGGTCCATCCAGAAGAACCCGCCGGCCTCCATGTCCTGCTGAGTCAAGCAGTTGATTCGAATAGCAACACGCTCCTTCTCCTCCCTTGGAGCAAGGTTAGCACCTGCAATACTTGCAAAAGAGTAAGATGAAAGGCCAGCAGGCGCATCCAAAGTAACAAGCAACAGCTCGTAAACTCACACTAAAGCTGTTCGGACAAGCGAAGCAACTCCGCCATCAAGTACTCCTCTCTGGCAGCACCTCGATCCGCCTTGGATTTCCAAACGTCAGCATGGCCACACACCCCAAGCAACTCTTTCTCGAGGCTACGGATACAGTCTCGAAGAAATGCAAGCTGTGGCGCATCATCCAGGGATGGCCGCAGCTGCGCTACAGACGAAGTGTCAACGTGATCATCACTCAAAGGACCCTAGATTAACAGAAAGACAAAGACATGAACAAGCAGTTGAAGGAGCACGAAACTCAGCACATTCATTAAGTGCAGCAAAAGCCACTACGTGACACAAGGATTGTTCATCAAAATATTTACAACAAAAGAAGCTACAATTATCCTATAACTACAGTGCCTACAAAGCTACACCCTGAGTAGCCTCGGAGCCGGATTGCCTCGCCTTGGCTTCCCCCTGCTGCTTAGCGCGTACTCGGCCAGCAGATCGATCAACTTCGGCCCGTAACGCTTACAGCGAGTGGCATAGGTGGCGAAGGCTACCTCGGATCCATCAGCAGTCGTCGGCACCCGGGAAGTGACCTAGGGAAGGTCCAGCTCCGCTCCAGCCGCCAAGGCCATTGCCAGCCCGACGGATGCGCCGATGCCCTTCTGCTTGCGCTTGTATGCCGCAGGTGCTTAGGCTGACAGCGCCTCCGCCAGGGCATCAACATCTTCGAGGGCCACGCCCTTGGGGATAAGCTCCTTGTAGAAGCGCCCAAGGACCTCTTTGGCCTTGGCAAGCGAGTTGGCAACGGTACTGCAGCGGTCTTCGACCGCCGCAGTAGCATCATCCAGAGCGCTCCCATGCTCCAGAGCATCGCGGTCAAATTCGACGCCCGCGGCATCTAAGACAACAAAGGAAGCAGAATGAATAAAAGCACTACAAAAGAAAGACCAGGAAATCAATAAGAAGAAGGCAGAGATACTCACCCGAAACAGCCTTGGCAGCCGCCATAAGCTTGCCGGCCACCTCTCTCGCGCGCGAAGCCGTGGCAGTGGCGAGCTGCTCCTCGCGGTCCGTAGCCTCCTGCTGCAGGCGCTCCTTTGCCTCGGCCGCGTTGGACAACTCCAGCTCGAGGCGCTCCCTTGCACCAATGGCGACCTCGGCCTTTTTCTCCGCTTGACCAAGGCTCTTTTTGAGAGCATCAATCTCACGAAGAGAGGCGTTTTGATCCTCTGCAGCAAGCAATACAAATGTCGGATCGAAGGACAAAAATGCAAGAAGAAACAAAAGACCAAGGCATAAAAATACCTTGAAGTTGTTTGAGGTTGGCCTCCAACGCCGGGTGCTGCTACACCAGTTGGTTGGCACCTTGCACAAAAGGCTGCAAAAAAGAACTACTAGTCAAAAGAATGGCTCGGGGGCTACGCCCAAAAGAACGAGCAGAAGCAAGTCACATATACGAAAAATGCTCGGGGGCTCCCCCCGAGACTCGAAGGAATAACGAACAACAAAACACCCAACAGACGCTTGGGGGCTCCCCTCGAGGCGCGAAGAACCAATGATCAACAGATCATCCGAAAATGCTCGGGGGCTCCCCCTGCGGCAGAAAAAGGATATTACTTACATGAATGGACAGCGACTCCGAAGGTTCGCCTGCAGTCTTCTGAGGGAACACCACCAAAGCCTCCTGCGGAGAAGACCTCGGAGCGGCGCCCTCAGAGGTGGCCACCGTCTGAGGAGGAGGAGAAGGAATCTTCGACTGCCCCATCATCTCCCGAGCACCATCACTGGAGGAGTCATTGGAGGAGTGGCTACACAAGAACAAATTAGCTAAGCGCAAGGTAAACAGACAAGAAAAAGCAACGCACGGCTAAGGAAACTTACGAATCAAGCTTGCTCAAGTCGAAGACGGGAGGGGTCTTCCGGACCTTCTTCTCCTCTTTCTTCTCTTCCTTCTTTTCTTCCATCTTCCGCTTCGTCGGCGGGTGCGGTGCCACAGCCTGCACGGGAACGGCAGGAATTGTAGGGGAAGAGCCCCCATGCCCATCACTGTGACGTTCAAGGCACAATGGGTTCCTGGGGGTCGGTGGAGTTGAAGCATCCGACGACTCGCTGGAGCTCCTCGTGCGCTTGCGAGTGTGATCCTCGCTCGAATCGTTGGCTTCTTGAGCCGGAGATCTCGCCGATGGCAGCTCGGACATGGAGTCCACCACCTCATTATCCGGAGCATCCGAGAATACTTCAGGAAATGGAGGCGACATACCTTGCACCTTGAACTCCTACACAAAAGAAGCAAATATGTTAGGAGGAACATAACTGCAAGTACAACACAGACAAAAATAGCATCACGCGCACGTCCCAGATCTACACCTGTGAAACCGGACGAGAAGCGGAGAACGGAGAAGTCAGCGACTTCCCCGGGATATCCTCTCCAGCCTTAACTTCAACAGCGGACGAAGGACCCCGTCGAGATCTCCCTTGGAGAATTCTTAAGCCGAAACCCTAGTCGGATCACGACGACCAGCGTAAAGGAACATCGGGTGCGCCCTATCCTGGAGCGGCTGCACCCAACATTTGAGAAAGGTGCGGATGATATCCACACCATTCACCTCCTTCTCCGGAGTCAACTGGAGATCCTCCACCCGACGATAGATCCCCTCTATCTCCGATACCTCGCCATCCAAGATCTGGTTTTTCCAAGACCTTTTCGGCTCGATTTTCTGGGAGGGGTCGAAAGGAGCAAGACCAAAATCCTGCCCGGCCACTATGGAGTCGCGGATGTAAAACCATCGCCTTCGCCGGTACTGGATAGATTCGCACATGGAAAAGGAGAAGACAAGAAGATTGGATCGAAGGGAGATGATGCAACCCCCAATGGGATAAACACCATCAGAACCAGATTGCCTCTTCACGGAATAGAGTTTCTGGAAGAGGCCAAAGTGCGGCTCGATACCGAGCCAGCACTTGCAGAAAGTAACGAAACAAGCAATGTGAAGAAGAGAGTTAGGGGAAAGATGATGCAGCTGGATGCCGTAAAGAAAAAGCAGTCCACGAAGGAAATTGTGGACTGGGAAGGAAAAGCCCCGAAGGACAAATGCGAGGAACATAACCCAAAACCCAGCAGGGGGACGGGGAATTACCTCGTTGCCAGGGAGTTTGACGGCCTCCCTATCCTGCGGGATCAAGCCCCGCTCACGAAGCTTGCGGAGATCAATCTCCCGCGTCTTCGATCGTCGCCAGCCACCGTCGGTGACACGGGCAGCGGCAGCACTTTTCTTGCCCCCAGCAGCGCTGGTGCCAATTGCAGAAGAGGACTTCTTAGGCTTCCCCATCGCGATGCGGCGGTGCCAGCGACGAGACCGTAGAATCAAAGAAGGAAATGTCCGAGGATATTCCAGCGCGCAGCAAGAAATCTCAGAGAAGATTGGAGCAGTGAAGCAAGAATGGCTGCGGTGAAAACAGACTAATTTTTTCCCAATGATTATAAGGACGAAGACGATGCACGACAATCGTCCATCGAGAAGACCTAACGCCAATGGCAAGATCTGACCATACACGTGTCAGCATAACAGCGAATCGTCGCTCACACGCCGTCCACTACGCGGGGAAATCGAGGCGACGCTGTAATTATCTCCACGCCGCGCGTGACCGGTCAATTCAAGGTCAGAAGGTGGGACCCATGTTCGTCCAGTCACGTCATCTCTGGCGCAGCAGGCGCTTGAGGTCACCGATCGTCAGCACTGACGTCATCAAAAGCTATACTAGCAAAAGCCACAATTCTTTGGCTACAAAGCTAAGAGTACTCACTCGAATCTACGATTTGACTAACTACTCGGGGGCTACTCCTATCAGGAGCGCTGGCCGCGTACCCGAAAATAAACAAAAACTACAACACTAACCTATTTTTCTTCGAGTCCTACGTCGAGTCTGCGACTCCACTACGGACTCGGGGGCTACTCCCATAGGGAGCATGGATTCAAGCATCCGAAAAATTTGTGTCCTACGGACCTGAAGCTGAACAACGTCTGAATTAAAGTCTCTGCTCGCGTCTACGACTCGAACAGACACTCGGGGGCTACTCCCATAGGGAGCGCTGGTCGCGCACCCTATGAATTCTTCGACTGCGATCCTTCGGATCAGCATGCAAAACTTTTTCGGCAACTCTGCCCTAATTACACACTAAGCGAGCAACGTCCTCCTTGGCCACCCGAAGCACCTCCGCGGTGATAAACATTCGGATGCTGTGTCAGCGACACAAAGATAAGACCTATAGATATCATCTGATGGCCTGGTAACGCACATGACTGCGCTCTGCTAGTAAGAATCCGTGCCAACAGGCGCAATGAAAAATCCCGACGGACGCATTGGGTATATCATTTAAATTCACCGGAATTCCACTCCTGTAAGTCCTCTGTGACCCGAGTCGAATTACGCCAGCATATGTTCCGGGTTCAAGTCGAGGGACTCGAACCTGAAGAAGATCGTGTTGTTTTGTCCTAAGATAGTTAACTGACCCTGATCCGTCGGGAGAGTTAGGCACACGCATGAACAATCCCTACATATTCTCTTGAAAGACAGAGTTACACCAGAAGGATTGAAGAGTCCTCAGCCGAATCTGCGATTCGACTGAACACTCGGGGCTACTGACATGGTTATACCCCGCGGGTACACGATCTCAGCATACCTAGTCCAGCCCAAGGAAGGCCCACGACAAATACACGCTGGCCCATGAAGACTTTCGGGTGGCCAAGGACCATGACGCCTTCGGATCCTTGGAGAGCAAGACTAGAGTAGATAGGAAATTCAAAGGGGTAAACCCTAAACCCTGTAACCGACTCGATCTGTGTCTGGGACCTGCCTGCATCTATATAAAGGCCAGGAGGACACGATGAGGAGGCTCTCTCATAACCTCTCGCATACACACCTCCACGCCAGATTGCATCTGCGCACCCCTGTAACCTTCGGTTCCACCATAATCAGAGCAGATAAGAAGGAGTAGGGTTTTCTCTCCGGGGGCCTGAACCTGGGTAAACCTCGTGTCCCCGTGTTGCTTGTTTGCTAACCGTTCCGTGATCTCCAGCATCCCCACCTTCTCCAAAACCCAAGTCCATAACAATGGGCATTGACGAGATTGAACCTCGTCAACCGGGATTCAGGAGCAGGCCTCGACGGAGTGGGGTATGGTGGGTGCGGAAGCCAGGAGGTGGAGGAAGAGGGAGACGAGACGACGAGGGTGGAGCGGTGGTGGGTGCGTGACAGAAACGTGGTGTACATGTCCAATTTCGGCTCTATAGGGGTGGATTTTGTACTACGTCCAGGTTGTTGTTGCAAATTTGACTAGCACGAATCATGAAGTACTGTTGGCCGTTGGATAAGCCCAGGACACCCACCACCAGGTAGAATCGCTGCGTTCGTATAAATTGTACTACTCTTCTTTTTGACACTAGTATAAAACGTTGTAAGCCTTTGGATGAACGAAAATAAATGACTATTATTTATTTGAGGGTACTACAAAACATCTCTTTGCTTCAGCTTTGCCTTCATATGCATTGGCAAGGATTACCAGGGCAAGTTTCAAGAGAATATGTGCAAAATAAATGCCAACGAATGAAAATAGAAACAAAGGAGAAGTCTGGATACCATTTTCCTTGGTGGCTGGAACGATCTTTTCCTCCTCATCTTCATCTGAAATTAAAACGGACCACCGGTTAAGTCCTCACACACAGGGTACATTGAACACAAAGAGCACTACAACAAAGTACATCGATAAATTTAATGTACTCCCTCCGTCCAATAATAGATGTCTTAGAGTTTTTAAATTTGAATGAATCTATATACTAAATAGTGTTTAGATTCATTCAAATTTTGACAAAGTTGAGACATCTATTTTGAGACGGAGGGAGTACTATATACCTTCGGATTCTTCTTCTGAGTCAAACATCTCATCTCCGCCAGCCAGCCGGCTGGAAAACCTTGTACCCAGAGAAGAAGGCGCTGGAGGACTTGGAGGTGTGAGAGAACTCAAAGTCCTTCTCAAATACCAGGTCAAACTTGACCTAGGGGAACTTATCTATGGACAAGGTCCCAATGGACAGCTTCTGGTCGTCCACCTTCACGAACATGGTCACCTTCTCATCTTTCTTGGCCTCCCCAAGGGCACCCTACCAAGAGAAACAAAATACTCCCTCTGTTTTAAAATATAAGATGTTTTAGGTTTATAAAGAAAATAAATCTAGACTTCTTTTAGTATGTAGATTCATCCTAAAGTTGAGTGAAACTACATACTAAAACAAGTCTAGATTCATTTTCTTCACAAAGCTAAAACATCTTATATTTTAAAACGGAGGGAGTAGATAGGAACATCTCAATGACCAGATAACATAAGTCACAATTAAAATACTACATGAACACAGCTTGTCAAAAGGAGAGTTGCAAAAAGAAACTACAGATGGGCATCTCAGTTACACAATAAACTGCATGCTCGTCACAAGTGGGGTTGCAAGAAGAAATGAGGGATGGGCATTAAGTTAAGCAAACCTGAAAGAGATGCATTAAGTGATCATCTTCAGGTGAGACCTTGACCAACTGTCCAGGCTTAACCTCGAGGCCTATGCACAAGTTATTAGGTGAGAGGCTCAATTAACATGTACATATTTCAGCTTTTGTATCAAAGTAAAAAATTGCAGAAATGGAACATAGTCAGGTCTCAGGTGATGATTATGTTTGACCAGAGAGGAATTCATGGAAAATATAGGAGAGAACGACATGTATACGAAGAAAATTGATTGAAAATAAAAGTCCTCGGTATATATGTTTCTGCTTGTTGGGGCAGCAATATATTGATTACAGAGATTAGCACAGAAACTAGATGACTATGATCATTAAGATAAAAATGGAACAACGGCTACGACGAGTTGAATCTAACCAGGTTAGATGCAGAACAGTTGAATGGCATGCAATTTTATCATCATACGAAACAGCAGCAGCTACACGGAACCTAGGATTTGACGATTCCTCCGTCTTCCCCTAGACTTTGACGGGGGAGGAAGGAGCGTCGCGCAGGTAGCAGCTAGGGTTTAAACTGTACGGAGTGGATGAGGAATGGGGTGGGGGTTTGGGGCGGTGCTCGGCTTTTCACTTTATAGTTGTTATTGTATTACGGTTTCCATAGGGCTTGTTCGATCCTTTCGTAGGAAAAATTTCCCCCAAACGACCGATGTAGAAAATTTGAATGAATTTGTAAGGATTGTAATCCTTTAAATCAAACAACTGTTGTAGAAATATTTTCTAAGGATCTAAATCGTATAAAAGTTCTACACAATTTTTTAAATCAAACGAGCCCGTTGTCTGTACCGATGGATTTTGTTGCATATGGATGGATGTTGTTTTACGACAATCAGTACGATATATTTATAGTACTCCCTCCATCTCAAAATAGATATTAAAAAATTATCAAAATTTTGATATATCATGATAGTACGTGGTAAAGATATATGGGATGTCTTCAGCAATTCCAAAATAAGGTCTAGAATAAACTAGCAAATTATCGAGGTCTTCGAACTCTTTCTTCTTCTATGACATAATTTTTTACTCTTTCGAAAGCAGCCAACAAAAAAGACTTATATGTCAAACCACAAGCCTGTATATATCAACGAGGGTTCTTTCATAATTTTAATTTAAGCCATAATGCCAAGGCTATGTGCACACGTGCAATCATTAAAGTAATCAACCAACATCATATTCTAGGGAAGACAAACCAAACAACCTGATCGACGTTGCTGAAGAGATGAGAGTACAAATCGCCAGTTTTTAGGACGGAGCAGTTGGGACAGATATTATAATGACAAACATACTTGGGACAAACATCAGAAACCATCCAAAATTGATCCGGCGAAGTAAGATCTGAAAAACCATATCTAGGAAAATTCGATCTTCTAACACCAACCATATGTAGGAACTCTCATTGTCGAACAAAGGGCCGCAAAATACTTGTAACATTCTAATTTCAGCAACTCTGATTTGATGTTCAAAGCGCAAAAATCAGGGGGAACAAAAACTTTTTCTTATTGCATGTTGAAATGTTTGCTTACTTTTTTGTTTGTGTTCATGCAACTGATTGTGTATTAGGTGATGTACTCCTTAACTCAACACTAGTTTACAAAAGCTATTTTACAAAAGAGATGCCTTGGCTCATCTTTCATATTCTCAACTGTTCTAGCATTTCAAAACCTGAGCTAAGATGACTTTGACACATCAAAATACTTTACTAGTTTCTATTAACAAAACTACGAAGACCTATATATAACCTTCTTATGTTTTCAAGACAGAACTCCCAGCTACTCTTATCCCTAGGTTTTTCCAAAACCCTTATTAAAACCTTTCATTCCAATCTTGGTAAAGATACCAAGATGGTCCTTATCTTACTTCAAAGCACAACCCATTTCAAAATACCCATCCTTACCCAAGCTAGGCTTGATGGTAACCCTAGTAGTAGTTGGATAAGTTTGATAAGATGAATTGCCTTGATCTATTGTCTAATGAATTGTCTTGATCTGCTGATTGCCTTGTTTGCTTAGGTACCAGAGTGAGCTAATCTAGTATCATCCCTTAGGAACCAATCTATGTTCGTGATCATCAATCTCAGACCAAACATCCAAATCTGGATCTATCCTAAGTCACCAAAGTGGCCATCTCATCTCCTAATCAGATCAACCCAGGGATAATCCCTTTTGATAGTTTCCTACTCAGTAAAGACCCAATCCAAGCATGGATCCCCTCTATTCAATCTATACCTCAAAATCAACCACTTGATGGGAAGTATGAACCTTGCCACTCTCTCAAATTGTCTCCCACTTATAATCTAGTCTAAAACTCTAAATCTGCCAAAATGGCCAAGTCTAGATTTTTTATCTAGATTCAAATTTTGGAGCTCTGCCTTTTTCAACCTATGTGCATTCTTGAGAATGTACCTGAACCATCTTGTAGTACATCTTTAGTACTAACAAATCTCACTCTTGCCCTTGGCTAAGCCACTCTGGTTCCCACCCTTCCATGATGGTTTTGTAGTCAAGATAATAATCTTTTCTGCAAACCTTATTATCTTGCCTACTTTGGCAGAAGCTCACATCCATATGCTACCTCCCCTTGACCAACTATTTGCATGGTTATGATCTACTAATCATGAACTATCAATCTCCACTTCACTTGTTTCCATTGGAGCTTTGTGCTTCTTAAATCCACCAGGTTTATGAGGCACCTTGATGTATCTGTTATGGCGGCCTTTTTTCATCAAAGTTTGCCATCACTCCTACACCACCTCAAATCCAACCAAGCCCAAATCTTGCTTCCTTGTTCATCTATATAACTTGGTATAGCTGTACATATATCCCTTGTACCAAGGTGAGATATGAGCTCACCAATCCAACCATGTTTTGGTGGCATGAAAATAACAAAGCCCTAGATTCCCAAAAATCTAGATTCCATCCTTTTTCACCACAACTCTTCAAAAAACAAGATGTCATTGAGGTATAAATCAATTCTACAACATCTACCTTGAATATAACCATCCCTAAATAATTCCCATAATTATTTGGATTATCAAACAAATTAAATTCATTATCTTGCAAAATTCTCAAAATCTTTGTCTATAAAAGCAAGTTTGTTTTTCTCCAAACCACTTTGCCAACTCAATGCATATTTGAGTTCTCAAAACCACCCCGCCCCGCCGTTTCAAAGTGGCAGCTCCCGCACGCAGCACTCCCCGGGGTGGGCTGGATGTCCCTGGCGCGGCCCAGTAGCCAGCATACCCCAGCCCGTTGCCCCTTCCTTTTCCCTATTTTATTTCCAGATCTGCTCAAATGTAGTTTAGTTTAAATCAAAATGAAAATGAAAAACGGCTCAAATGGGAAAGATCCAAATTTCCTGTAGTAACCACAGGTTTTGTCAAACATGTTGTACCCTTGCCTACCCAAAATATTGTATGAGTGTATCTTAGAAATTAAAATGGCCACATGTGTTCCTTTCACAAATAAAATCTTCCAGGGAGTTTGGTAGCTCCAAATGGAGTAAATCCAATCGGTACTGAAAGGTACCGACCATACCTTGCATGTCCCACTGGCCCCACCTACTTGGCTTCCTAGTTCACCCCTAGTAAAAAATAACAAAATCTGGCATTTTATGCCTTTAGATAATTCTCTAGGTCAAACCAAATGAGTTTTTGACCTAATTCCAACTCCCTGTACACCTATATACCAACATATTTCAAAAACCATTAGCTCATAATTTTATGAACCCCTGTTAAATTATGGTGAATTAAACTGTTCTGTGTATTGTTTATTCACCAATAAATTAATAACAGTAGCTCTGTAACTCCAACAATGGTGATTATAATTTATACAGAAATTCTGTCCACATAACTAACATGTGTCCTTGGAATCACATGAAAATCTTCTGTAGATTAAATATGATGAAAAAGATAAATCCCAGCCAGTACTGTCTCTGGAAATTTCTCAAGGGCATTCTGTTAATTTTTTTGAGGTGATTCTAACACCTCTTGATTCATTCCACTAAATACTACCTAATCACCCAATTAAATAATTTTTGGAGCTCAAGAAATTGCCTGGTGAATTATTTCCTAAAACTAGAGCCTTATCCACTATAAAAATCATTATAAATCAATGGAAATTGATAAAATAGTGAAACCACTTTTGTTGGATTCATTTTATCAATACCTATCTGATGGTATCATTTTTATACAATGGTATCATAAATATCAAGCCCTTGGTCAAAAACTCCTCTCTTAGGTAGTTCCTAGAATTTAAATCCAAAAGGATCCTCCCCCCATTTCCTCGAAATCTTCTCCCAATCCAATCAAATCAAACCTCCAACACCCTACTGATGTTTATCCTGTGTTTATATGTTGCTTGTTGTATGTATTGATGCTTGTATGCATTGTATTGATGGTGGTCTTGTTTGTTTGCATGTATGGTCGATAACGTGGATAGTTGCGTTTGTGTGACGCCGAGAAGAAGGAAGCATCGGGTTTCTCTTATTATTATTGTATTGGTATTCTGGTATTATAAGGAAGTCAAGGGACATCTCGTTGGTCCCAGGCAATCCACCATTCCTGAACTCCTATATTAACCTACTCCTTTTTATCAATTGTTTTATATCTCATTTATGAATCTCATGATTAAATGCATGGTTTGTTTCAAATAAAAGGCGTGAGTAACTTGGCTCCTCCAAGTTATGTTGGAGTGTCCATTTATCTCTTTGTCCTTTAGCAAACCTCAATTCCTTGTCCTTTAGCTCTTGAAGCTTGTGAGAGAGAGGAACATATCTTGCATATCTTTGAAATAAAAGGGGCAGCAACCACACCACCCCTCCCTCCACTATCTGGTCGTATGCAGGCCCCACACCACCACCCAGCACCACCCCTGCTGCCCAATACCTGGCCAGCACCTCTCCCAACCTCCACCTACACTAAGTCCACCATGGACCTCTCCCTTTGGTTTATAAGGCCAGGAGCCCTGGCACCCCTTCTCCCCTCCCTCATTTGCCCCCAACAACCCCCACTCACACCCTAGAGCCCCCTCTCCCTCCCCCTTGCTCTGCCTTGCCCATGAGAAGAAGGGCAAGAAGCTCCGGCCTCCCTCACAAAATTAAGCAAGGCCTCTCCCCCTCGCACTCTCCCTCCCTGCATGTCACCCTCTCGAGCTCCCCTCCTCCCACTGATGCTGTGGATTCCCTTCTTGTTGACATGCAGTGACCATCGAAGCAACTCTGGCGAGCCCCATGGATCTCCTCTTCGGCCACTGACGCCCGAGCCCCCTCCATGCGCCAAACCCTACCATGTCGACCCTCGTTCTGACCGTCGTCGAGCGCCGTGTCGCCTCCGCCACCTCCCAGCCTTCCCCGAGCCCCCGGTGAGCTCCCCCACTCCTCCCAAACCCCCCTAGGGTTTCCCTACCGCTGGCGGTATCCATTGAAGACGAAGACTGTGGACCGTCGGATCTCCCTAGATCCAACGACCAGCCACCCTCGATACCCCTTCGCCCCCTCGCTGCC
Organism: Avena sativa; assembly: GCA_916181665.1. Lineage (NCBI taxonomy): Eukaryota > Viridiplantae > Streptophyta > Magnoliopsida > Poales > Poaceae > Avena > Avena sativa. The sequence continues at coordinate 121,381,219 of OV702294.1, forward strand.
ACTGGCTGGCGGGCCCCGCCCCACCGTTTCAAAGTGGCAGCTCCCGCGCGCAGCACTCCCCGGGGTGGGCCAGATGTCCCTGGCGTGGCCCAGTAGCCAGCAGACCCTAGCCCGTTGCCCTTCCTTCTCCCTATTTTATTTCCAGATCTGCTCAAATGCATTTTAGTTTAAATCAAAATAAAAATGAAAAATGGCTCAAATGGGATAGATCCAAATTTACTATAGTAACCACATGTTTTTTCAAACATGTTGTACCCTTGCCTACCCAAAATATTGTATGAGTGGATCTTAGAAATTAAAATGGCCACATGTGTTCCTTTTACAAATAAAATCTTCCAGGGAGTTTGGTAGCTCCAAATGGAGTAAATCCAATTGGTACTTAAAGGTACTGACCATACCTTGCATTTCCCACTGGCCCCACCTACTTGGCTTCCTAGTTCATCCCTAGTAAAAAATAACAAAATCAGGCATTTTCTGACTTTAGAAAATTCTCTAGGTCAAAACAAATGAGGTTTTGACCTAATTCCAACTCCTTGTACACCTATATACCAACATATTTCAAAAACCAGTAGCTCATAATTTTATGAACCCCTGTTGAATTCTGGTGAATTAAACTTTTCTATGTATTGTTTATTCACCAATAAATTCATAACAGTAGCTCTGCAACTCCAAAAATGGTGATTCCAATTTCTAGAGAAAGTCTGTCCACATACCTAACATGTTTCCTTGGAATCACATGAAAAGCTTCTGTATATTAAATAAGATGAAAAATACAAATCCCAGCTAGTACTGTCTTTGGGAATTTCTCAAGGGCATTTTGGTAATTTTTTTGAGGTGATTCGAACACCTATTGATTTACTCCAATAAATACTACCTAAACACCCAAGGAAATAATTTTTGGAGCTCCATAAATTGTCTCGTGAATTATTTCCTAAAACTAGAGCCTTATCCACTATAAAAATCATTATAAATCAATGGAAATTGATAAAACAGTGAAACCACTTTTGTTGGATTCATTTTATCAATACATATCTGATGGTATCATTTTTATACAATGGTATCATAAATATCAAGCCCTTGGTCAAAAACTCCTCTCTTAGGTAGTTCCTAGACTTTAAATCCAAAAGGATCCTTCCCCCATTTCCTCCAAATCTTCTCCCAATCCAATCAAATCAAACCTCCAACACCCTACTAATGTTTATACTGTGTTTATATGTTGCTTGATGTATGTATTGATTCTTGTATGCATTGTATTGATGGTGGTGTTTTTTGTTTGCATGTATGCTCGATAACGGCGATAGTTGCGTTTGTGTGACGCCGAGAAGAAGGAAGCATCGGGTTTCTCTTATTATTATTGTATTGGTATTCTGGTATTATAAGGAAGTCAAGGAACATCTCGCTGGTCTCAGGAAAGCCACCATTCCTGAAATCCTATATTAACCTACTCCTTTGTATCAATTGTTTTATATCTCGTTTATGAATCTCATGATTAAATGCATGGTTTGTTTCAAATAAAAGGCGTGAGTAACTTGGCTCCTCCAAGTTATGATGGAGTGTCCATTAGGACACCTACCCTCGTTGACACCCACTTTTACCCTTTAGGTCAAGGCTAAGATGCTTAGCATCTTCCCTCTTGGAAACTACGGATTTTCTAGGATAAAATTATTTTGGGTTTTACCCTACTGCAAAGTTTTCAAAATAAAACCCTTGGAAAGAGGCATCATTTCTGAGTGGAGGTTTTACTAAATAAGATATGAGGAGGATAAAGAGAAAGTCAAGCAAGATAAAGAGAAGGGATGTTCTACTCCGATACCAGAACAATCTATCCGTGCAACCACACTACCCCAGTCGCTGGGCTTAGCTCGTAGTTTGTTGCCTTTAGCTGGGGCTGCTTGTACTTGCTTAACAGGAGAAATCCTTGGAAACCCGAGTGGAATCTACCACAGATCTATGGATCTGGGGCCCATCGCCTGCTATGGAAGGAGTGTCGGTGCAATAATTGGGTCTCCCACGGACGGTATGCTTTAGGAGTGGAGAAGGAAGTGGAGTCACTGAGGTTATTGTATATTGCCAAGCTGTGGGTTTGGGTATACGAAAGTGCAGAAGGGAGGACTATAGCGCTGGGCCACATACTCGTTGCTGGGGAGAACAAACCCAAAAGGAAAAGCCGCTATTGCTACGGATGACAAATGAAAGGTTAGGTTTGATTATCCGAATCCCCGTTTACCATGTGTAGCGGGTCGTGGTTGTATCCCGGCGGATGTATTGATTCTTGTGGGTAAAGTGCACAAACTCTGCAGAGTCTAATCTATTCGAATAGCCGTGTCCATGGTCATGGACGGTTGGAAAGGTAAGTGCTAGGAGTACCCTTGGGATATGTTTGAGATGAATGAAAAGGATGTGACTTGGTCATGAGAAAATATAAGAACGAGTTTGGTTTTGACCAGAGATGGTTGAAGATGTTTTAAAAAGGGGGTTACTATAAAACTGTGTCCAAAGTTTTTAGCAAGGATATGGGGATATTCGAACTTTCTAAAAGGAGGCATATTTTTCAAAAACTCTTTTTCAACAAAGTTATAGAGATACCAATGTTAGGCTTTTCAGAAAGAGCTATAGTGTAGAGCTATCTCGCCACAGTCCAATATGCATTCTCTTGTTACCTTACCTTGGTGGTTTGCGAGTACATTCAAAGTACTCATCGGCATTGTCCCTGGCTATTTACTTGGCCAGATTTCAGATGTTAAGAAGTGACGAAGGTGCTGATGTCTATGCAAGCTAGGCCGTCTTCCCAGTCAGTTGCCGGTAGGTTAAGGCATGACATGTGCTCTGCGCGTGAAGACTTCCGCTATATGTGTTGTAATTGCCATAATGTCTACTTTGTAAGTTTTTTGTAATCGTTACTTTCCGGATGATGTAATGATACTGGTCGGTTATGCTCATGGCTCATTGATCATGGGAACGTGAATTGTATGCATAACAAGTATCCTCGGACCATATATCTAGGGTGCCAGAGACCTGGTATCAGAGCCATCCTGACTGTAGGAGACCTTAGCTAGCATGGACGTTAGACAGGACAACCCCTTTTTTGGAAAAACACCGGTTTCGAAAACTATTTTCTCAAAAGCCTTTTTGAAAGATTTCTTACCTCACCTTCCCCGACTTAAACGGTTTGAAAACAGATTACTCTACATCTCGTCTACTTCAAATGTTTCGTTTTCAAAAACAAAGTCCAAATTGGAGACTATGAAGATGGAGATCTCGAAATGAAGAGACCCCAAGACAAGCAAACCAAAGGAGCTACCAAGGACGAAAGACACTACAAGATCTCCCTACCAACGGAGTCCTTCATCGCCCCCAAATCTATCAAGTATGGCACTGGCGACAAAAGATGGCAGGACAGAAGTTAAGACCCCCGTAATGTCCGTACTTAGGATTAGCATCCCTAAAATAGGATTCCCCTTATGGCGTGTAGTCACCCCTCAGTACATATGGAATGCCTTGTTCACTTGTTATGTGCGTGTATGATTCTTGGAATGTGTTGCTTCTCTGCCTGGAATCATCCGATACTAATGCTTCAACCACCTTTATTGGTGTATCCCAACGCTGACCCTCGTAAACCCATAGCCGGAAACCTCTCCTCAGCAGGATGGCCACCTAAGAAAACCTCGTCAAACTCAAGTAAAGCTCCAAGGTGGAAAGAACACGTCTTTCCACTCAACTCCCTGATGACCCACAAGTATAAGGGTTGTATCGCAGTACTTTCGATAGATAGGAGTGTCGATCCCAACGAGGAGTAGAAGGTGCTGAACAGTGGTATGGAGCAGGAAATCCCTGTGAATACTTAGCAAACGGATTTTTAGTGGTTTTCTGACAAGGCAACAAAACAAGGAGCAAGTAACAAGAGTAACGAACAGACGGAGCAAGTGGCCCAATCCTTTCTTAGCAAAGGACAAGCCGGTGGAAATACTTATAAGGACCAAACGTTCTCGAGGACACATGGGAATTCTGTCAAGTGCTTTCGCTTCAAATAGCTGAGTATTCTTCTTTGGTGTTTGTAAGTGTTGTGTGGGTGAACCTGTGCTAACATACCGCCCTTCCTAGGACTAATACATACTTGTGATTAAACCCCCTACAAACATCCGTAACTACAGGAAAGTAATTAAGATATAAATCTAACCACAGTCTTAAACTCTGAGATTTTACACTCCCTTGTGCAAAGGTGTCCCAACGGGGGTCCAGGTTTCTGACACTCCGGTAACCTCATGATTAGTAGCCAAATACACAATGCATTCCCCTAATGAAAGAACATTTCATAATCCCTAGTGTTTTGTGTGTTAGATAACAATATCAAGGATTATTTAATGTGTGTTGAAGTGTTGCAGCTCTATCTAAGGAAAAAGGGAAAAGTATCTGCCTTTGGGGGCGGATAATCCGCCCCTCCCTCTTCCCAAATCGGCGCAAGCCCTATAAGGGGGGCGGAGTTTTGGCCGGATTTTCCGGCCTCGCCGGATAATCCGCCCCTCAGGAGGGCGGATAGTCTGCCCCCCTTGCTCACTGCCAAGGCGCAATACCCAAAGAGGGGGCGGAGTTTTGGCCGGACTTTCCGGCTAGGCCGGATAATCCACCCCAGGAGGGGTCCGGATTATCCCCCTCCCAAGATCTTCACCAAGTTTTCGCAGGCGCCAGCCCCAGAGAGGGGGCGGATTTTCTCCTGAAATATCCGCCCTTGGGGCGGAGTTTTCCCAGGGGGCGGATAATCCGCCCCAAGTGGGGGGCGGATAATCCGCCCCCAAAGTTGCTCAACGGCCAGATCTAGGGAGGGGGTATTTAAGCCAGCCTTCCCCCTCCTGCCAGATCGCTTGATTCATTCGAAAAAGACAAGATCTGATCTACAACCTTCATCCTAGAGAGCTCCACCTAGATCCACCCAAAGGCCCCGTCCCTTGGGGAATCGAAGGAGGAGAACTCGATCTTCATCATCAGCAATCAAGCGCTTCATCTTCTCTCCATTCATTTGGAGAATCATAGATCTAGTATTTCTTGCAAATACCTAGATCCTTGTTTTGTTTATATTGATAAACCTTGTTCTTGTGACAGCTTGTTGTCATCTCGGGAGCCCCCAATTCAGTTGTGGGTGTGTGCCCCGGTAGCGTTGTAAAAGGCATCGGTTCCCGCCTCGAAGGGATCCAATAGTGGAGAAGGTGGATCAGGCCTCTCGTGGCGAGATCCATCGAAGAATAGGGTGAGGCCTATTGTGGCGTGGTGGTCTTAGAACCGCCCACCCCTCCAACGCAGATGTACTTCCCTTAACAAGGAAGGAACTACGGTAAAACAAATCCCAGTGTCTCCACATGCTCCACTACGGTTCCTTCGCTCCTCTCTTTACGTGCTTAGTAGCTAGGGTTGCATATAAGGAAATTCTCGTAGTTACATATCTAGAGAATTTACTTTGTGTCAAGCCTAAAATTGAAAACGTATTAAAAATTGGTTAGCACCTATTCACCCCCCCTCTAGGTTCCCACACGATCCATTTCAATTGGTATCAGATCCCCAGCTCTTATTTCAGGCTTAACCGCCTAAGAGAAGTATGGGTTCCAAGGTAGATGGGAGTGATGCTCCGGATGTAGTCACCATGAACGATATCAAGACGTTGGAAACAACCTTGGTGAGTTCAATGGAGGCTAAGATGGAAGATATATGTCAATTGATAATGCGTCTCTCCACATCCACAACATCACCTCCATCTAACTCTGAGGCTACCACTCCGCAATCTAAGGAAACGGGTAAAACCGATTCCAAAGAGAATGAAGTGGTTGGTGATGACACTAGCAAGAGCTACTCCTCGAAAAAGGATAGTGGTAAGGATGGATACAATGAGGTTTCTCATGTGTATTCTTCTGATCCACCTATCCCTCAACCACATATAAATAATAGGGGTGATCCACCCAAACTTTCTGCATCTACTTTTACTCAATGGCAATTTTTGATGAAGTCTCATGTGTGCAGTTCCTCCAGTGAGTTGTGGAAAATCATATAAAATGGTCTTCATGTTGGAAACCCCAACAATCTCAAAAGAAGAGAAGTTGTCGATAGCCAACTCAACGCTACAGCTCTACACATGATACAACTTGGTGTGGGTGACAAAGACATGCCACACATTTAGCATCTTAGCACAGCTAAGGAAGCCTGGGATGCCCTCACCGAGCTCTTCATCGGAAATGAAAGTATGAGAAGGAATAGATATGATGCTTTGAGATACGAAGCTGAAGGATTCTATATGTTGGATGGAGAAGACCACGAGGACATGTATAGGAGGCTCAAGGAAATAGCCACAACTTTCAGAAACCACGGTGCAGCTCATGTTGATGATGCATGGATCAAGTGCAAGTATGTCAGTGCTCTTATGCCATTTGAGCCCATAGATTTGAAAAGTCTCCAAGGTAGGCATAATTATCACCTCATGACATCCAATGAGGTAATGCAAGAAATGGCCGCTTTCAAAGTGTCCCAAGAATGCCGAAGATGCTCGTGCTTGAGCTATGGGGATGCAAAAGGGGGTCAACATGGCCTTGAAGACTAGTGTGATTGATCATGATGAATATGCCATAGAAGGTCTGGACTGTCCCGAGGATATAAAAAGGATCCACGGACAATACTTGGCTCTTTATGCTAGAAACTTTTGGAAAGATCCAGCCAAGGCTAAAGCTGAACTAGAACGCAAGAGTGGAGCCTATGGAAGAAAATAAAATGGTCCCAAGCTGAGAACATGTTTCAACTGTGGTTACCGGCTACACTTTGTAGTTGAGTTTCCATATCAAAGTAGGGAAGATAATGGAGGAAGACTTATTTTCAAGGACAAGTCAAAGGCTCCACGCAAGAAACAGTTTGTAAAGAAGAATGCTCCCTTCAAGAAGCAACCAAAGATTGTTCTAGTGGCTCAAGAAGAATATTCATCGGGAAGTGAAGATGAGGAAGAGGACGATAGCTCTCAAGAGGTGGCTGCTATAGCCACCACATCTACTTCAACATCTCTCTTTGACTCTCCGAGCGAAAACATAATCAACAAGAATGCTACTTGTCTCATGGCAAGAAGCTCCGAGGTAACGACTTCTAACTCTTCTTTTCCTAAGGCTATGATTGACATGGATGATCCTACTAGTCTTAAGGTTAAAGAAGAGATTATTGATTTGGATTACTTCTAGTCCCGATATCGTGTTAAGTGTAGGAGTGTGTGCAAGGTACCAAGCCGCTCTTAAAGAAAGCCACTTAGTGGCGGTCAAACGAATCTTCAGATATTTGGTTCATTCCCCGAATTTTGGGTTATGGTATCCCAAGGGTTCAAGTTTCTCTCTCTATGTCGTTACACTGATTCAGATTGGGCTGGTGACAAAGATGATAGAAAATCAACTTTTGGTGCTTGTCAATTCTTGGGCAAGTCTCTAGTATGTTGGTCTTCAAAGAAACATAATTGTATTTCACTCTCAACCGCCGAAGCTGAATATGTTGCTGCTGCTAGTGCTTGTACCCATTTATTATGGATGAGGAAAACTTTAAAGGAATATGGTGTCAATTGTGACAAAGTGCCTTTATTATGTGACAATGAAAGTGCTATCAAAATTGCTTACAATCCCGTGCAGCATACAAGAACAAAACATATTGAGATTCACAACCATTTCATTCGGGATCATGTTGCTCGTGGCGATATTGCCCTATCCTTTGTGAGAACGAAGAACCAACTTGCTGATATTTTCACGAAGCCCCTTGATGAATCAAGATTCTGTTATTTGAGGAATGAGCTAAATATCATAGATTCAAGGAGCTTGGCTTGACTACCCTTGCACACTCACTTGCTCTTATTCATGTATTTGGTTTAGATGCGGGCATAGACATAGGGGGAGTGTGGTCCTAATTGATTGGGCTAACCCTCCCCCCATAATGTCGAAATCAATAAAAATCATTTCCCTTAATATCAATTTGTGATATATGGGTCATCGATGAGCATTGGTTTTAAACTCAAGATACATCTTCGCGGTGTCATGCCATGCGCTCCAACATGGTGGCTTCGGCCACCGCCCTCTTCCTTGAGAAGAGTTGGTTTCTAATGGCTCTCTTTGGATTTTCTTGCATATTTATTGTTCTTATGGAAAACACACTCAACTTTGGTTTTTGTTTGATTTGATTCTTGCAAATTTGGGTGTGTAGTACCATCTCAGTTTGTTGCTCTAAACCCAAGCCTTCCTTCCCTCCTTGGCGTTTCGACGAGGATGAGGAGGAGTGATCTTCAGGGGCGTTAGCATAGCTCTTCTTCCTTTTTGGCGTTTCGATGCCAAAGGGCGAGAAGTAGTTCTATTAGGTCTCGTGGATTTGCATGGGTCGGGCGCAAGAACTTATCTTTCAGTCGTTTTATTCGCTTGCTTTTGCCTTTTTAACGTGAACTTATTTGCTATTTGTGCTTGGGTATGTAAGACTATGTCGTGCTTTACTCTGCGTGTTTGGTATTCTGGAATTCTGGATTTATATTGTGGATCTCATGGAATTCTGGATTTATCTGTGGAGCCTATTTGATGGCATATGGAATCATGGGATTATCTAATGTATGCATCAATATTGTTGGGATGTGCTTGGAGGCTATCAATCTCATTATTTACTTTGGCTATAGTCACATCCCGGTGGTATGACCTTGTTTCCCTACCCACCTTGTTTCAATTATCTTTGCTTTGAAAGTTGTATTCTCTCTAGTGTGTGTATTTGTATTCAAATGCAAATTGTAAGTATGCACACATCTATGGGGAGCGTCTTTCATTTTTAAAGGTGGCGTTAGCCGGTTTCATTGCAAATCCTAGTATTGTCATCTAACACCAAAAACGGGGAGATTGAAAGAACATTTCATAATCCCTAGTGTTTTGTGTGTTAGATAACAATATCAAGGATTATTTAATGTGTGTTGAAGTGTTGCAGCTCTCTCTAAGGAAAAAGGGAAAAGTATCTGCCTTTGGGGGGTGGATAATCCGCCCCTCCCTCTTCCCAAATCGGCGCAAGCCCCAGAAGGGGGGCGGAGTTTTGGCCGGATTTTCCGGCCTCGCCGGATAATCCGCCCCTCAGGGGGGCCGGATAGTCCGCCCCCTTTATCACCGCCAAGGCACAAACCCCAGAGAGGGGGCGGAGTTTTGGCTGGAATTTCTGGCTAGGCCAGTTAATCCGCCCTAGGAGGGGGCCGGATTATCCGCCCCCCCAAGATCTTCACCAAGTTTTCGCAGGCGCCAGCCCCAGAGAGGGGGCGGATTTTCTCCTGGAATATCCACCCTTGGGGCGGAGTTTTCCTAGGGGCGGATAATCCGCCCCCAAAGTTGCTCAACGGCCAGATCATGATAATATTACAGTATCCTATGGTGATAAGTCTAAATCTCAGGTATTGGGTCTTGGCAAGATTTTGGTTGCCCACGATATCTCTCTCGTGGACGTCATGCTTGTTGAGACCCTCGGTTACAACCTTCTTTCTGTTCGTGCCCTTGGCAAGATGGGTTTTGCTGTTTTTATTGATGATGATTTGGTGGTACTCTTGTGGAGCGAGTCTCTAAAGGTCGCTTTCATTGGATACGTCGAAAATGACCTGTATGTGTTGGACTTTTCGGGGAAAACCACTTTGGATCTGATGTGTCTATTCGGAAAGGCCGACGTGGGCTGGATTTGGTATCGCTGTTTAGCCCATGTCAACATGAGAACTTTGCAAAGTCTTCACAAGGGTGGCCACATCCTTGGACTAAAAGGCAATGTCTCCTTTGCCAAAGATCGTGTTTTCAGGGCTTGTGTTGAAGGCAAAATGCACGACTCTCCCCACAAGAGGAAGACTATTGTGTCTTCAAAGAGGATCTTGGAATTACTTCATGTGGATTTATTTGGTCCTCCTTCTCATGCAAGTCTTGGTGGGAAGAAATATTGTTTGGTCATTGTCTATGATTACTCAAGATATACATGGGTCTATTTCTTCAAGCTAAATAGTGAGACTCAACAAACTGTTATTGACTTTGCCAATGAAGTTCAACATCAACACAATGTTCCTATCTTGGCAATAAGAAGTGACAACGGCTCAGAATTCAAAAACTACACCTTGCATGAGTTTCTAAGCGAAGAGGGAATTAGACATAAATATTCCGCTGCGTACACCCCTCAACAAAATGGTGTAGCTGAGAGGAAGAACCGGACTTTGATGGATATGGGCTGAATTCAAGTCTCCTTACAATTTTTGGGCTGAAGCCATATCCACTGCTTGTCACTCATCAAACCGACTCTACCTCCAAAAGATTTTGGACAAGACTCCTTATGAAATACTTACCAGTAACAAGGCCAACATATCATACTTCAGGGTATTCGGGTGTAAGTGTTTCTTTCTTATTAAAGGTGTCCGCTTGTCTAAATTTGAGTCCAAGGCTTTAGAAGGTATTTTTGTTGGTTACGGTGCCGAATCCCACACTTATAGAGTCTACAACAAGCTCACTGGGATTGTTGTAGAATCTTGTAGTGTGGAGTTCGATGAAAATAACGGCTCCTTTGTAGGGCAAGTTGATGTTTGTGATGCAGACGTTGAAATACCCCAAGATGCCATAAGAAGAATGGGCGTGGGATTTTTCCGCCCCATTGAGGAACCCCTTGTGGTGGATCGGGAAGGACAATGCTCCACTCAAGTGGAGCCCTCATCTTCACAAGATCAATAAGATCCTACTGTTGGAGAAAAATCTGCACCGACACCGCAACTTGCTGAAGATCATCTATCTCCTGGACGAGATGGTAGTCCCAAGCCGGACTATCCGCCCCCTCCAAGGGGCGGACAATCCGCCCCTGGCACTCCAACTTGTTCCAGGGGATCCGAAGAAGAAGACAGCAGACAGGAAGTTCCCAGGCCAGATTCTCCGGCCCCCGAGGGCGGATTATTCGGCTCTGGTTCTCCCAGTTCTGCCAGGCATGCTCAGGAAGAAGGCACTGGTGCATCATGTCCCAGGCCAGATAGTCTGGCCCCTCCAAGGGGCGGATTATCCGGCCCTGAAGAACAAATTCTACAGCAACCTCCTGTTGTTAACTCCGATCAAGATCAAGGGCAAGGCAGTGGTCAAGACAAGGATACAAATACTGAATCAACTCCTTCTAGAAACAATAAGTACATTGAGGCTCGTCACAAGGCTCGTGCTGATCGGAACCTTGAACTAAGGGGTCACACTCTTGACAAGGTTGTTGGTGATCTACGAAGAAGGGTGTCTACTAGAAGAGAACTTGCAAGCTTCTGTGATCATCAAGCTCACATTTCCATGGTTGAACCGAAGAAGGTCTTTGATGCTCTTGAAGATCCTGTTTGGGTTGTTGCAATGCATGAAGAATTAAATTACTTCGAATGCAACAAAGTTTGGAAGCTCGTAGAGAAACCCAAGGATTGCCGCAATGTTATCGGCACCAAGTGGATCTTCAAGAACAAACAAGATGAAAATGGCATTGTTGTGAGGAATAAAGCAAGACTCGTGGCTCAAGGATTCTCTCAAGTGTAAGGAATTGATTTTGGCGAGACTTATGCTCATGTGGCTCGTCTTGAGTCCATCTGTATCCTTCTTTCATATGCAGCTCATCATAATTTTAAATTACAGCAAATGGATGTTAAGAGTGTGTTTCTTAATGGTCCTCTACATGAGTTAGTATACGTCAAGAAGCCTCCGGGTTTTGAGGACCCCAAATTTCCGAACTATGTCTACAAACTCGATAAGGCGCTCTATGGCCTTAAACAAGCCCCGCGTGCGTGGTATGAGCACCTTAAAGAGCTTTTGTTAGACCGTGGATTAGAAGTTGGGCAAATCGATCCCACTCTTTTTACTAAGAAGGTTAATGGGGAACTTTTTGTATGCCAACTTTATGTAGATGACATTATTTTTGGCTCTACTAACCAAGCTTTTAACGATGAATTTTCAAAGCTTATGACTGACAGGTTTGAGATGTCAATGATTGGGTGAGTTTAGGTTCTTTCTTGGATTCGAGATCAAACAACTTAGCGAGGGAACCTTTATTAATCAAGCTAAGTACATCCAAAACATGCTCAAAAGGTTCAAGATGACGGATCTCAATGGCGTTTCTACTCCAATGCAAACAAAGTGTCATCTTGAGCTCAATCCCAAGGGTAAAGACGTGGATCAAAAGGTATACTGATCCATGATCGGCTCTCTCCTTTACCTTTGCGCATCTAGGCCCGATATCGTGTTAAGTGTAGGAGTGTGTGCAAGGTACCAAGCCACTCCTAAAAAAATCCACTTAGTGGCGGTCAAACGAATCTTCAGATATTTGGTTCATTCCCCGAATTTTGGGTTATGGTATCCCAAGGGTTCAAGTTTCTCTCTATGTGGTTACACTGATTCAGATTGGGCTGGTGACAAAGATGATAGAAAATCAACTTTTGGTGCTTGTCAATTCTTTGGCAGGTCTCTAGTATGTTGGTCTTCAAAGAAACAGAATTGTATTTCACTCTCAACCGCCGAAGCTGAATATGTTGCTGCTGCTAGTGCTTGTACCCATTTATTATGGATGAGGAAAACTTTAAAGGAATACGGTGTCAATTGTGACAAAGTGCCTCTATTATGTGACAATGAAAGTGCTATCAAAATTGCTTACAATCCCGTGCAACATACAAGAACAAAACATATTGAGATTCGCAACCATTTCATTCGGGATCATGTTGCTCGTGGCGATATTGCCCTATCCTTTGTGAGAACGAAGAACCAACTTGCTAATATTTTCACGAAGCCCCTTGATGAATCAAGATTCTGTTATTTGAGGAATGAGCTAAATATCATAGATTCAAGGAGCTTGGCTTGACTACCCTTGCACACTCACTTGCTCTTATTCATGTATTTGGTTTAGATGTGGGCATAGACATAGGGGGAGTGTGGTCCTAATTGATTGGGCTAAACCTCCCCCCATAATGTTGAAAGCAATACAAATCATTTCCCTTAATATCAATTTGTGATATATGGGTCATAGATGAGCATTGGTTTTAAACTCAAGATACATCTTCATGGTGTCATGCCATGCGCTCCAACATGGTGGCTTCGGCCACCGCCCTCTTCCTTGAGAAGAGTTGGTTTCTAATGGCTCTCTTTGGATTTTCTTGCATATTTATTGTTCTTATGGAAAACACACTCAACTTTGGTTTTTTGTTTGATTTTATTCTTGCAAATTTGGGTGTGTAGTACCATCTCAGTTTTTTGCTCTAAACCCAAGCCTTCCTTACCTCCTTGGCGTTTCGACGAGGATGAGGAGGAGTGATCTTCAAGGGCGTTAGCATCGCTCTTCTTCCTTTTTGGCGTTTCGATGCCAAAGGGGGAGAAGTAGTGCTATTAGGTCTCGTGGATTTGCAAGGGTCGGGCGCAAGCACTTGTCTTTCAGTCGTTTTATTCGCTTGCTTTTGCCTTTTTAGCGTGAACTTATTTGCTATTTGTGCTTGGGTATGTAAGACTATGTCGTGCTTTACTCTACGTGTTTGGTATTCTGGAATTCTGGATTTATATTGTGGATCCCATGGAATTCTGGATTTATCTGTGGAGCCTATTTGATGGCATATGGAATCATGGGATTATCTAATGTATGCATCAATATTGTTGGGATGTGCTTGGAGGCTATCAATCTCATTATTTACTTTGGCTATAGTCACATCCCGGTGGTATGACCTTGTTTCCCTACCCACCTTGTTTCAATTATCTTTGCTTTGAAAGTTGTATTCTCTCTAGTGTGTGTATTTGTATTCAAATGCAAATTGTAAGTATGCACACATCTAGGGGGAGCGTCTTTCATTTTTAAAGGTGGCGTTAGCCGGTTTCATTGCAAATCCTAGTATTGTCATCTAACACAAAAAAGGGGGAGATTGAAAGAACATTTCATAATCCCTAGTGTTTTGTGTGTTAGATAACAATATCAAGGATTATTTAATGTGTGTTGAAGTGTTGCAGCTCTCTCTAAGGAAAAAGGGAAAAGTATCTGCCTTTGGGGGCGGATAATCCGCCCCTCCCTCTTCCCAAATCGGTGCAAGCCCCCGAAGGGGGGCGGAGTTTTGGCCGGATTTTCCCGCATCACCGAATAATCCGCCCCTTAGGGGGGCCGGATATTCCGCCCCCCTTGCTCACCACCAAGGCTCAAGCCCCAGAGAGGGGGGCAGAGTATTGGTCGGACTTTCCGGCTAGGCCGGATAATCCGCCCTAGGAGGGGGCCGGATTATCCGCCCCCCCCCAAGATCTTCACCAAGTTTTCGCAGGCGCCAACCCTAGAGAGGGGGCGGATTTTCTCCCGGAATATCCGCCCTTGGGGCGGAGTTTTCCCAGGGGGCAGATAATCCACCCTAAGTGGGGGGCGGATAATCCGCCCCCAAAGTTGCTCAACAGCCAGATCTGGGGAGGGGGTATTTAAGCGAGCCTTCCCCCTCATGCCAGATTGCTTGATTCATTCGAAAAAGACAAGATCTGATCTGCAACCTTCATCCAAGAGAGCTCCACCTAGATCCACCCAAAGGCCCCGTCCCTTGGGGAATCGAAGGAGGAGAACTCGATCTTCATCATCAGCAATCAAGCTCTTCATCTACTCTCCATTCATTTGGAGAATCACCGATCTAGTATTTCTTGCAAATACCTAGATCCTTGTTTTGTTTATATTGATAAACCTTGTTCTTGTGACAGCTTGTTGTGATCTCGAGAGCCCCCAATTCAAATGTGGGTGTGTGCCCTGGTAGCGTTGTAAAAGGCACCGGTTCCCGCCTCGAAGGGATCCAATAGTGGAGAAGGTGGATTAGGCCTCTCGTGTCGAGATCCATCGGATAATAGGGTGAGGCCTATTGTGGCGTGGTGGTCTTAGAACCTCCCACCCCTCCAACGCAGATGTACTTCCCTTAACAAGGTAGGAACTGCGGTAAAACAAATCCCTGTGTCTCCGCGTGCTCCACTATGGTTCCTTTGCTCCTCTCTTTACATGCTTAGTAGCTAGGGTTGCATATAGGGAAATTCTCGTAGTTACATATCTAGAGAATTTACTTTGTGTCAAGCCTAAAATTAAAAAAGTATTAAAAATTGGTTAGCACCTATTCACCCCCCCCTCTTGGTGCCCATACGATCCATTTCACCTAGTCCCATAAATGGTGAAGTGTCATGTAGTCGACGTTCACATGACACCACTAGAAGAATAGCACCACAACTTAAATACTGAACCATTGAATAATAACTCATCACAGATCCACTAATAACAACATGACTTCTCCCATGTCCTCAAGAACTAAACGAACTACTCACAAGACATCATACGGATCAAGATCAAAGATGATATGATAATAGATAGAAATCTGAACATAAACAATAATCCAATGGTTCCACTCACAAGCATCAACTAGAATCAACACCGGGAAAGTTTCCCCTAAGAACTAAAGCAATATCCAACACAATTGTTACAGCGGGACGGAGTGGTAATGATGGTGCTGGTGGAGATGATGGTGTGGATGATGATGATGATGATCCCCATGAAGCCTAGCTTGATGACGGTGTTGATGGCGATGGTCTCCCCTCTCTGGGAAGGAATTCCCCCGGCAGAAATCTGTCTGCCGGAGAGATCTTTCCCTCTCGGTGTTTTCTGCCCCCAGAGGCGGCGGAAATCTATATGTGGTCGTTCCCCTGGTATTAGGGTTCTGAAGGGAAGATATAGGCGAAGTGGCGGAGTCGGAGGCCGGGCAGGTGGGCCACACCTGCGCTAGGCGCGGGGTCAGGTGGGCCCACGCCTAGGCGGTGTGGGCCCCCTGAGGCCCATCTCCGTCCCTCCTTCTGGCTTCCTTCGTCTTCTGGTAAAATAATATGTATCCATATTTTTCTGGTATTTTTCTGATCTTCGCGAAATTGCACCGAAACGCCTTCTTTTCCATGAGAATCCAGACTCCGGCAGTCCATCCTCCAGGAATCATCCAACATGTATAAACAGATGAAAAGCCATAAGTAAAACCTCATAATAAGACAAATATCAATGACTAGAGATAGAAAGGTGATGCAAATTGGGCGTATCAACTCCCCCAAGCTTAGACTTCACTTGTCCCCAAGTGAATACTGAGCTCAGTAAACATGTCCACAGGTTTATGGAGTGAAGTGTCAATAAAAGAATACGAACAAGAAGCATCACACTTACCATTGCACAACCCATAGAAGAAAGCAACTCACCATTATATAACTTAGCTTGTAACTAAGTACAACAGTCACAATAGAGATGCATAAAGATAAATCATAATTGGAATTGGGAAACTTGTTCTTGGTCAGAGAACACCTGGTAAATAGTTTCACAAAAGCTTTTTTGTAGAAGTTTCAAAACAGGAGCACTCTTTGCTCAAAAAGGTTTTTTCACAAGTGAAGTCTTTCAAAGTAATACTCAATAGATAAGTGTTTTGTGCAAATAAGGAAGATAAAGAACATGATTGAATAAATCACCATATGAAAGCTTGAAACACAACAACTCAAAAGCTTGCTGGAGATAGAGAGGAAGTAGGTTTACTAACTCAACTGGTAACTAGGAGAAAGGTCCCTTTTTAGAGGGTAGCAGGGATTACAAGTCATAAAGATCTTCCAAAAGATTATGGTACTTACTATCTTTGAGCCCTCATTGCCCCTATCATAAGCATCTTGAGATGATTAAGGTTAAAGTGAACAAAGATGGAGTATATGCTTAACGAAATATAAGTTGGCAATCTCATGTCCCTTGAATATGAGGGCCACTCCTCATGCATACTCAACTTTGGGTCCAGGTAAGTTCTTGTCATTGTAAGTATTTGCATATCATTGAGAACCGCCAACGGGGTACCCCTCGCACATGGTACAGGAGCTTTCCCATAACCAAAATGACAAGGCAAGCAGACAATGAGCATCCTAGCAATCTTTTTATTTACCATATGCATAGATTTTTATTGAGGATGCTTCATAGATGACTCACTATGGTGATGCTACAAGTTTCCACCATGACTAAGCATGGCTTAGGCTAGCGGCCCAGGTGTTTCTCTAACACATAATACAAACTCCATGGACTTACAAGTTCCCTCTTTATTTCACAACGTTGACATCCATAGACAAAAGAGCACGATATCAACTATGTACAGAGTACAAGTGAAATGTTGAAAATGTTCCCCGTGACAGCACGGTTCTGCTAATTCCAACATATAGATTCAAGCATGTCACGACCCGGGATCAGGACTAGACAAATATTAGATCCTTATCTGATATAAGCCTAACCTAAATTCCGAAGCGCGCAGGGAAAGATCGGTAACATTACAGAACATACAAACCATACATTAATAATGTAAACTATTAAGAGATTTTCAAACCAGTCATACAAGCCAGGGGTCACAGACCCATCATTACAACAAACAACGGAAGCATGCAAGTTGTTCTAAACAACAAACTTAGTAAAGGGCCTAAGAGGCCATAAACAGAAGTAGCGACCCTTCCATAGATCCTAGGCTGCTGCCCGGGAACCCTGACTACTCGTCGATTTCAACATAGAAACTACCTTCAGTTGGAGTAGCTTCATCTGTAGAAAACATCAACGAAGCAAGACTGAGTATAGGGTGTACTCCGCAAGACTTATGGCTAGTGGAGTTATTTTGCATAAAGCCATCTTTTGTTTACAAAACAAGAGGGAGAAGAAACTCATCGAGTCAGATCATTTTCAAAAGGGGATAAGAAGACTTCAACTCTAGCTCTTAGAATCATCTCTGATATCCACCAAGAACCATCATCAACTGGATCTCTCTTCCCGGACTACCCCCTCAAACAACCCCGAGGAAGTAATCCGGATCTCACTTTAGTTGGCAAGTTTTATCATTCAGTTATAGTTCTCTATGATCTTCATGTCCGTTCCCAAGTCGTCCATAACCGTGGACACGGCTTTTCGAAAAGATTAATAACCCTGCAGGGGTGCACAAGTTTACCCACACGTACCAACCGATTCTTAATGCCAAATTATTAGCCCTCTTCCTTGGAAGGCCGGCAGAGAGTGGTTGACCACGACCTTTACCTTGCTTTCGCCGAGACCATGAGTCACGCACTAAGGAGATGTCGCCGTAACGGGTCAAGTCCCGAAGTCGGTCCCTAGCAATGCGAACAGGGTTTGAGATTACAGATGCCGGGCATCTCCCATTCCCTGCCACGCTTACCTACCTATATGAATGCACCTCATTCACCTCCATTCAAGAAAAATCAAGATGCTTATGTCGAATGGAAAGCCCGAACTATGTGACTCATGGAATCTACTAGGCAAGTTAGTGAGTCGTGGGAGTTTCCAGGCCCCCGTGTGGTTGTACGCTCGTCTTGGTTCAAGAGGCAAGAACATCGGGTCCTAGGGGTGGCAAGTATGGGACTACAAAAACCACAACCCACGTGGCCTCCCATACAAGCCTTAGCATGTTTAGTATTCATCTCTGATCACATCACCACATCCTACCATACTAGATTCATTCGCATCTCCGGTGCATCACCTGAATGATCAGCATCGGACCACTAAGCATGGCTAAGCTTGACTGAACTGTGGCACTAGCGATGCTCATAAGCCAAACCCTAGTTATGAGCAGTGGATCAGGTATTTAGTTCACAAGGGGAAACATGCATCAGATAGGATTACTCCATCTACTGATAAAAGACTGTTGAACCGAATGCATATGATGCGAATGAAATACTTTGTAAACATAGGATTCATATGTATGAGTGGGGCTTCGCTTGCCTTGTCCGTTGTTGGACTGATACTGCTCTTCGGTGGCGTTGACTTCAGCTTCTGGTTCGGTTCCTATTCGCAAGAACCAATCATCAGAAAAGAGAAAGCAACACTCAACACATGGCATGTGCAATGCTCATATAATATAGATGATATGACAGGTGAAATAATGTTGAAATGAACCCTAGAACATGCTTGCTCATTTTAAACGGGGTCCGAGATGTCCAAACCCTAAAACAGGGGGATCATCGGAATCACCTGTGGGGTTCAATTGGTTCTTCTAATTAAACTTGCCATCAAAGTTGATTAACAATGTATGATTATGGCTTAGTGAGATAGTTTTCATTTTTCTGATCATTTTGGCATATTATTTGTATTTTCCTGGTTTAAAATGAATTAGTTATGAATTTCCCAAATTTTAATTCATTTTAAAGCATTTTTGGAATATTTGAAATAATCTCCAAACTTGGGCCCACATGTCAGACTTTTATTAATTTCAGAAAAGAGTTACAGAAAATGTTAAAACCCTGACAGGAAGGGCCCATCTGTCATACATTTTCCATTTACAGAAATGATTTAAAAAATAATTAAAATAAAAAGGAATGAATTACTGCATCATGCTGACGCCAGCATGACGTCAGCAATGGCCAAGCTCTCAGATCGAGAGCGAGGCCAGCGCTAGGGAGCTCGCGGGGCTATGCGGAGGGACGCGTTCGACGCAGCGCATCGCGCTGAGCATGCTAGTGGCGGTGCCGCTCGTTATTGGTCACCGGAGCGTCGCCTCCGACGAGCTCCAGCGGCGACAGCGTCGGGCACATGCGGGGAGAGCGACACAGGGGGATAGGGAGGAAACGGAGGAAACCGCGAGGACGAGGAGCTCACCGTGAGCACAAAAGGCTTGACGGCGAAGCGAGGCGAGCTCGGGATTAGTGGTGATCGACAAAGACCGATGGTGACCGGAGCTTCCGATTCGCCCGATTGAGGTCACGCGCGAGGGGGAAAAGTATCTAGGGGGAAGGAGTCGAGCACGGCGGTTCCAGCGGTGGCGTCTCCTAAGGCTGGGGTGGTCGGAGACGGCGACAGCGAGAGGTTGCAGATGAGCTAGGGTTCGTCCATGGTGAGAGAGAATGGAGACGAGAGGGGAACTGGTGGGCTAGGGTTCGTCAACAGCGGCCAGGGTTACTTGTAGACGCTCAGGGGCGGCGGCACGAATCACGGAGCACGGCGGACGGCGGCGAGGCGACAGCGAGCTGTTTCGGGCGCGGCGAGAGGTGGACGACGATGATAGCGGCAACAAAACGGTATGGGCCAAAGGTGTGTTGGCTTGGGCCCCGGGTGGGCTGGCTGTTGGCTGCGCTGGGCAGCAGAGAGAGGGGATAGATGGGCTCAGCCCAGTAGCTAGGTTAGGTTTAGATTTTTTTCTGTTAAAACTTTTTCTTTTCTGTTTTCTAATTTCTATTTGTATTTTGAATTCAAATCTGTTTTAAATAATTTCAAATTACGGAAACTTTTATATAATATCTGAAAACACTAAGGGGCCCTCAACACCATTTGGGCTCCATTTGTTTTGAGAATTTTCAAAATATAGAAACCATTTGAATTGATTCAAAGAGAGAGGGGAAGCTATTAGGGTTTTATTTGGTGTTTGTTTGTTTAAACCAAAATGCGAGTATAATGCATGCATGCTATGCTCAAACATGTTTTTATTAATATTACACAAAAGGTGGTATGTTACAGCTCTACCCCACTTACAAGAATCTCAACCCTAGATTCCTAGGTTTTAGAAAAGAAGGCAGGGTACTCAGATCGAAGACTATCTTCGCGTTCCCAGGTTGCTTCTGACTCAGAGTGATGAGAATATTGAACTTTCAG
Source organism: Avena sativa (assembly GCA_916181665.1). Classification (NCBI taxonomy): domain Eukaryota; kingdom Viridiplantae; phylum Streptophyta; class Magnoliopsida; order Poales; family Poaceae; genus Avena; species Avena sativa. The sequence goes on from OV702294.1 coordinate 121,401,838, forward strand.
GAACTTGATGGTTTGGTGACGAGTCTTGCGCTCGGTTTCATCAAGAATACGAATAGGGTATTCTCGGTAGGTTAGATCATCTTGGAGATCCAAAGTTTCATGGTCCACACCATGAATGGGATCTTTGAAGCAACGCTTGAGTTGAGACACATGAAAGACATCATGAACCTCTGGAAAAGATGAAGGTAGATCCAATTGGTAGGCAAGCTCACCCCGCTTGGAGAGAATGCGAAAGGGACCAACGCAGCGAGGAGCCAATTTGCCTTTGATACCGAATCGATGGACACCCTTCAGAGGAGTGACCCGGAGATAAACTTGATCACTAACTTCATAATGAACATCAAGATGATGACGATCGTAGTTGGTCTTCTAACGAGATTGAGCGGCCTTTAAACGCTCTCTAATTATGCGAACTTGATCTTCTGCTTCTTGGATCATGTCCGGACCAAAGAATTGTCTTTCACCGGTTTCTGTCCAGTTCAGCGGTGTTCGACATGTTCTCCCGTACAGGAATTGAAAAGGTGCCATGCCCAAACTGGATTGAAAACTGTTGTTGTAAGAGAACTCCGCAAAAGGAAGACATTTCTCCTAGTTCTTTCCAAAGGATATGATACACGGTCTAAGCATGTCTTAGAGAATTTGATTCACTCTTTCAGTTTGACCACCGTTTTAGGGTGATAGGTTGTGCTGAAGGAGACATGAGTTCCCATTGCTTCTTGCAAACTTTGCCAGAATTTGGAAGTAAACAAACTTCCACGATCAGAGATGATCTTCTTGGGAACACCATGAAGAACAACGATCCGAGAGATGTATAGGTCAGCCATTTGACTAGCACGGATAGTTTCACGAACCGGAAGGAAATGAGCAACTTTGGATAACCGATCAAATATTACCCATATGGCATCATTTCCTGCTTGTGTCCTTGGGAGTCCAGTAATGAAATCCATACCAATTTCATCCCATTTCCACTCAGGAATTTTCAATGGCTGCAGAAGTCCAGTAGTCCTTTGGTGTTCAGCCTTTACACGACGACAAACGTCGCACTCCGCAACAAAACAAGCGATTTCTGGTTTCATTCCACTCCACCAGAATCTTTGCCAGAGATCTCAGTACATCTTGGTACCACCAGGATGGATAGATAGAGGGGATTCATGAGCTTCTAGTAGGATTAGATCTTTGATTTTCCGACTATTTGGAACCACTAGTCGGTTACTGAAGTATAGGATACCTTGATCATTGACGGAGAAACATTTAGCTTCACCGATTGCAACACGTTCTTTGATCTTGGTAACTTCATCATCTTGCTTTTGAGCTTCCTTGATTTGGTCCTCGAGAGAAGATTTTATTTCAAGCTTAGCAAGGAATCCACAAGGAACTACTTCAAGGTTAAGACGCTTGATTTCCTCGTAGAGAGCAGGTTGGGCTTGTGAAATCATCAGATTATTGCAATAAGACTTCCGACTTAGCGCATCATCAACGACATTGGCTTTGCCGGGTTGATAGTTGAGACCCAAATCATAATCTTTGATGAGTTCCAACCATCGTCTTTGCCTGAGATTCAGATCTGGCTGGGTAAATAGGTACTTCAGGCTTTGATGATCGGAGTAAAGTTCGCAACGGTTGCCGATGAGGTAATGTCGCCATTGCTTGAGAGCATGAACAACAGCAGCGAGTTCGAGATCATGGGTTGAATAATTGTTCTCATGTGGTTTCAACTACCGAGAAGCATAGGACACTACATGACCATCTTGCATCAGCACACAACCGAGCCCTTGGAGAGAAGCGTCACAGTAGATGACGAAGTCCTTGCTTGTATCCGGAAGGACAAGCACATGAGAAGTGGTTAGTTTAGTTTTCAAAGTTTGGAAGCTTTCTTCTGCCTTTTCTAACCATTCAAACTTCTTATCTTTCTTAAGAAGATCAGTCAGGCTTGGCTATCTTGGAGAAGTTCTCGATGAATCAGCGGTTATATCCAGCCATTCCAAGAAAACTTCGGACTTCCTTGACTGAAGTAGGTGACTTCCATTCCAGAATGGTCTGAACCTTATCTGGTATGACAGCAACACCACTTGCAGACACAACATGGCCAAGGAAGATGAGCTCTTGTAACCATAACTCACATTTGTAAAACTTGGCATAGAGGCGATGTTCAGGAAGTTTAGTCAACACCAAACGTAGATGTTCAGCGTGCTCTTCTTCGGTCTTGGAGTAGATTAAGATGTCATCAATGTATACCACGACGAACTTGTCGAGATATTCCATGAAGACGGAGTTCATGAGCCTCATAAATGTGGCAGGGGCATTGGTTAACCCGAAGGACATCACTGTATACTCGTAAAGACCATAACGAGTTGTGAATGCTATCTTTGGGATATCCTCCTTTCTGATCTTGATTTGATGATACCTTGATCTTAAGTCCATTTTGGATAAGACAGTGGCACCACTTAATTGATCAAAGAGGTCATTTATCCGAGGAAGTGGGTACTTATTCTTGATTGTCACCGCGTTGAGTGGACGGTAATCAACCACCAATCTTCAAATATTTGTATCCCGCTTCTTGACAAAGATGGTAGGGCAACACCAAGAGGATGTGCTAGGTTGGATGTATCCTAGACCCTCTAACTCTTCAAGTTGCTTGTTCAACTCAACCAACTCATGAGGAGGCATGTGGTAAGGTCTTTTGGAGATAGGAGCAGTTCCAGGAACTAGCTCTATGACAAACTCCACAATTCGATCAGGTGGCATGCCAGGCAAATCTTCAGGGAAGATGTCCGGGAAATCACAGACTACAAGGACATCTTGGACCTCGAGAGTGGGTAGGACATCCATGGCATACAACTCCGAGAAAGGTTTAAGAACTACTGATGGAGACTTTGAACCATCAGTCCAGTACTTGACAGTTATGCCAGCAGGAGAGGTCATAACAACTGTTCTAAGTGCACAGTCAATGACGGCTTGATACTTGGTTAACCAGTCCATGCCCAGAATGGCATCTATGTTAGTTGACTTGAGTGCGATGAAAGAAGTGGGAAACTTCTGGTAGGCTATGTCAATCTCATTTCCGTGACTAACCATAGTGGTGAACCAGCTAGAACCCGGGGAATGGATGGTCAAAGGGGTGGACATGGGTTCAAAATTTATCCCATGCTCTTGAGAAAACAAATTTGACATGAATGTATGTGATGCTCCAGAATCAAACAGAACTGTTGCGAGAATTGAATTGACACGGAGTGTACCCAGAATGATGCGTGGATCTTCCTGAGATTCCTCAATAGTGACATGGGTCAGACGACCACGTCCAGCACCTTGAACTTTATCATTCTTCTTTGCCTGCTGATCATTGCGTCCGACAGCCCTTTGAGAACACTCCCTTGAGTAGTGACCAGGCTGACCACAGGAGTAGTAGGTGACTCTGGTGTGAGAACCATCAGGAGAACGAGAATTTGCTCCACCAGTATTTGACTGTGGCTGACGAGAACCATTGCCAGAGGACTTGGGTGCATAAGGAGCACGAGGCACAGCACTGTATGGAACAAAGACACGGCGCTTCTTGTTACTAGAGGAAGAAGCACAAGAATTTCCTTCTTCACGCTTCTGAGAGACTTCCATGTCCTTCCTTCCATGCTCTAGAGTAAGAGCCTGATTGTGTAACTCCTGGAAAGACTGGAACTTGAAGGGCAACAACTCATAACGAAGTGCAGGGTTAAGTCTCTTACGGAACAGCTCTTGCTTATCTTCATCGTTGGTCACATCCCTGGTTGCATAACGAGCCAGGCGAGTAAACTCACGCCCATATGCTTCAATATCCATGCGCCCCTGAGTCAGATCCAGAAACTCCCTCCTTTTGAGATCATGACGGGATTAGGGATATAAGCGGCACAGAATGCTGCAACAAACTCTTCCCAAGTAACAACATGTCCCTAAGCTTGCAGATTCAGAAAACCTTCCCACCAAACACCAGCCTCACCTTCCAGTTGATAGGTCACAAAGTTAACGCGGTCAGCGGGACGGACACAAAGAGCACTGAACTTGCGCTCTATGGTGCGGAGCCAATCATCAGCTTCAAGAGGCTCCTTGGAGTGGGTGAAGATTGGAGGAAAAGAGCGGATGAAATCTCCAAGTGTGACACAGTTGTCAGGACGACGTTCAGTGTTCTGTGCCACACGCTCCAGAAGGCGTTCATTCCTCAGACGGTTGGTCTCAATGTTGTTGAGAACCTCAGCCATTGTGGGAGGTGGCGGAAGTTCCTATTCAGCATGGTTGTTTCCTTGACGGCCAACAGAACCACGAGTACCAGATGACATCCTAAAGAGAAAACAGAAACCGTGAGAATGGATTCACCAAAAAGGTACATCAAAGGATGACATAAACCATATCAAAAGATCATGGTAGAGGTGAACATGTGGGTGAGAATTATGTCAATGCATTAAGTATGGCAGTACAGCAAGCATAAGAAACGTATACTCTACCAACTTAGATACAAACCATAACAATGGAATGCAAGCATGATATTGTACCAACAAGTCACGAAAGAATATAGATCAGAACGATAGGCATCCTTAGCAAAGTTGAAAAACAATGCTCAGGTGCACAGATATATTTTGGAAACTCTGAGCCTTTCAACCAAGTACGGAGTACTAAGGGAAAACAACCCAAACCCGTATATCCTAAAAGGGTTGAAATGATAGACGAGAAGTGAAAACCTTTGCAAAGCAAACGAGGTAAGATAACTCAGCAATAGAACAACCTTGGATAAGGAGTAAAAAGAGTCCTATTCAGAGTTTTGCAAATAGTTTTTAGATCTCAAATAGTTTTCTCAAACTCTAGACTCAACATCGACCAGCTAGAAGGGTTTCCTACAGGCAGTCCTGCTCTGATACCAAAATCTGTCATGACCCGGGATCAGGGCTAGACAAATATCAGATCCTTATCTGATATAAGCCTAACCTAAATTCCGAAGCGCGCAGGGAAAGATCGGTAACATTATAGAACATACAAACCATACATTAATAAGGTAAACTCTTAAGAGAGTTTCAAACCAGTCATACAATCCAGGGGTCACAGACCCATCATTACAACAAACAACGGAAGCAAACAAGTTGTTCTAAACAACAAACTTAGTAAAGGGCCTAAGAGGCCATAAACAGAAGTAGCAATCCTTCCATAGATCCTAGCCTGCTGCCCGGGAACCCTGACTACTCGTCGACTTCGACGTAGAAACCACCTTCAGTTGGAGTAGCTTCATCTGTAGAAAACATCAACGAAGCAAGACTGATTATAGGGTGTACTACGCAAGACTTATGGCTAGTGGATTTATTTTGCATAAAGCCATCTTTTGTTTTCAAAACAAGAGGGAGAAGAAACTCGTCTAGTCAGATCATTTTCAAAAGGGGATAATAAGACTTCAACTCTAGCTCTTAGAATCATCTCTGATATCCACCAAGAACCATCATCAACTGGATCTCTCTTCCTGGATTACCCCCTCAAACAACCCCGAGGAAGTAATCCGGATCTCACTTTAGTTGGCAAGTTTTATCATTCGATTGTATTTCTCTATGATATTCACGTTCGTTCCCAAGTCGTCCATAACTGTGGACACGGCTTTTCGAAAAGATTAATAACCCTGCAGGGGTCCACAACTTTACCCACACGTACCAACCGATTCTTAATGCCAAATTATTAGCCCTCTTCCTTGGAAGGCCGGCAGAGAGTGGTTGACCACGACCTTTACCTTGCTTTCGCCGAGACCATGAGTCACGCACTAAGGAGATGCCGCTGTAACGGGTCGAGTCCCGAAGTCGGTCCCTAGCGATGTGAACAGGGTTTGAGATTACGGATGCTGGGAATCTCCCATTCCCTGCCACGCTTACCTACCTGTATGAATGCACCTCCTTCACCTCCATTCAAGAACAACCAAGATGCGTATGTCGAATGGAAAGCCTGAACTATGTGACTCATGGAATCTACTAGGCAAGTTAGTGAGTCGAGGGAGTTTCCAGGCCCCCATGTGGTTGTACGCTCGTCTTGGTTCAAGAGGCAAGAACATCGGGTCCTAGGGGTGGAAAGTATGGGACTACAAAAACCACAACCCACGTGGCCTCCCATACAAGCCTTAGCATGTTTAGTATTCATCTCTGATCACATCGCCACATCCTACCATAATAGATTCATTCGCATCTCCGGTGCATCACCTGAATGATCAGCTGAAAGAACATTTCATAATCCCTAGTGTTTTGTGTGTTAGATAACAATATCAAGGATTATTTAATGTGTGTTGAAGTGTTGCAGTTCTCTCTAAGGAAAAAGGGAAAAGTATCTGCCTTTGGGGGGTGGATAATCCGCCCCTCCCTCTTCCCAAATTGGCGCAAGCCCCGGAAGGGGGGCGGAGTTTTGGCCGGATTTTCCGGCCTCGCCGGATAATCCGCCCCTCAGGGGGGCCGGATAGTCTGCCCCCCTTGCTCACCGCCAAGGCGCAAGCTCCAGAGAGGGGGGCGGAGTTTTGGCCAGACTTTTCGGCTAGGCCGGATAATCTGCCCCAGGAGGGGTCCGGATTATCCCCCCCCCCCAAGATCTTCACCAAGTTTTCGCAGGCGCCAGCCCTAGAGAGGGGGGCGGATTTTCTCCCGGAATATCCTCCCTTGGGGCGGAGTTTTCCTAGGGGCAGGATAATCCGCCCCAAGTGGTGGGCGGATAATCCGCCCCCAAAGTTGCTCAACGGCCAGATCTGGAGAGAGGGTATTTAAGCCAGCCTTCCCCCTCCTGCCAGATTGCTTGATTTATTCGAAAAAGACAAGATCTGATCTGCAACCTTCATCCAAGAGAGCTCCACCTAGATCCACCCAAAGGCCCCGTCCCTTGGGGACTCGAAGGAGGAGAACTCGATCTTCATCATCAGCAATCAAGTGCTTCATCTCCTCTCCATTCATTTGGAGAATCACCGATCTAGTATTTCTTGCAAATACCTAGATCCTTGTTTTGTTTATATTGATAAACCTTGTTCTTGTGACAGCTTGTTATCATCTCCGGAGCCCCCAATTCAGTTGTAGGTGTGTGCCCCGGTAGCGTTGTAAAAGGCACCGGTTCCCGCCTCGAAGGGATCCAATAGTGGAGAAGGTGGATCAGGCCTCTCGTGGCGAGATCCATCGGCGAATAGGGTGAGGCCTATTGTGGCGTGGTGGTTTTAGAGACGCCCACCCCTCCAACGCAGATGTACTTCCCTTAACAAGGAAGGAACTACGGTAAAACAAATCCCTGTGTCTCCGTGTGCTCCACTACGGTTCCTTCACTCCTCTCTTTACGTGCTTAGTAGCTAGGGTTGCATATAGGGAAATTCTCGTAGTTACATATCTAGAGAATTTACTTTGTGTCAAGCCTAAAATTGAAAAAGTATTAAAAATTGGTTAGCACCTATTCACCCCCCCCTCTAGGTGCCCATACGATCCATTTCAATTGGTATCAGAGCCTCGGCTCTTATTTCGGGCTTAACCGCCTAAGAGAAGTATGGGTTCCAAGGTAGATGGGAGTGATGCTCCGGATGTAGTCACCATGAACTATCTCAAGACGTTGGAAACAACCTTGGTGAGTTCAATGGAGGCTAAGATGGAAGAGATACGTCAATTGATAATGCGTCTCTCCACATCCACAGCATCACCTCCATCTAACTCTGAGGCTACCACTCCGCAATCCAAGGAAACGGGTAAAACCGATTCCAAAGAGAACGGAGTGGTTGGTGATGATACTAGCAAGAGCTCCTCCTCGAAAAAGGATAGTTGTAAGGATGGATACAATGAGGTTTCTCATGTGTATTCTCCTGATCCACCTATCCCTCACCCACATATACATAATAGGGGTGATCCACCCAAACTTTCTGCATCTACTTTTACTCAATGGCAATTTTTGATGAAGTCTCATGTGTGCAGTTCCTCCATTGAGTTGTTGAAAATCATAGAAAATGGTCTTCATGTTGGAAACCCCAACAATCTCACAAGAAGAGAAGTTGTCGATAGCCAACTCAACGCTACAGCTCTACACATGATACAACTTGGTGTGGGTGACAAAGACATGCCACACATTCAACATCTTAGCACAGCTAAGGAAGCTTGGGATGCCCTCACCGAGCTCTTCTTTGGAAATGAAAGTATGAGAAGGAATAGATATGATGCTTTGAGAAACGAAGCTGAAGGATTCTATATGTTGGATGGAGAAGACCACGAGGACATGTATAGGAGGCTCAAGGCAATAGCCACAACGTTCAGAAACCACGGTGCAGCTCATGTTGATGATGCATGGATCAAGCGCAAGTACGCCAGTGCTCTTATGCCATTTGAGCCCACAGATTTGAAAAGTCTCCAAGGTAGGCATAACTATCACCTCATGACATCCAATGAGGTAATGCAAGAAATGGCTGCTTTCAAAGTGGCTGCCAAGAATGCCGAAGATGCTCGTGCTCGAGCTATGGGGATGCAAAAGGGGGTCAACATGGCCTTGAAGACTAGTGTGATTGATCATGATGAATATGCCATAGAAGGTCTGGACTATCCCGAGGATATAAAAAGGATCCACGGACAATACTTGGATCTTTATGCTAGAAACTTTTGGAAAGATCCAGCCATGGCTAAATCTGAACTAGAATGCAAGAGTGGAGCCTATGGAAGAAAATAAAATGGTCCCAAGCTGAGAACATGTTTCAACTGTGGTGACCGGCTGCACTTTGTAGCTGAGTGTCCATATCAAAGTAGGGAAGATAATGGAGGAAGACTTATTTTCAAGGACAAGTCAAAGGCTCCACGCAAGAAACAGTTTGTAAAGAAGAATGCTCCCTTCAAGAAGCAACCAAAGATTGTTCTAGTGGCTCAAGAAGAATAATCATCGGGAAGTGAAGATGAGGACGAGGACGATAGCTCTCAAGAGATGGCTCATATAGCCACCACATCTACATCAACATCTCTCTTCGACTCTCCGAACGAAAACATCATCAACAAGAATGCTACTTGTCTCATGGCAAGAAGCTCCGAGGTAACGACTTCTAACTCTTCTTTTCCTAAGGCTATGATTGACATGGATGATCCTACTAGTCTTAAGGTTAAAGAAGAGATTATTGCTTTGGATTACTTCTACACTAACTTGCAAGGTGAGCACAAAGTTCGTTTTGAAGCTCTTGTGGATCAGCTGGTCCAAAATGAAGCTCTCCTCAAAGAAAAGGGCAGAATTGAAAGGGAGGATGCAATGGAAACTGCATCTTTGAAAAATGCTCTTGAGGAAGAAGAAGAAGCCCGGGTCTCTCTTGAAGAGAGGCTTGAGTCCATTGAAGAGTCACATGAAGAAATTGTGGCTAAACTTGGTAAGGAATGTGACAATGCAGTCACCAAAGCAAAGAAGTTAAAGAAGGAAAAGATTGACTTTGGGGCTGCTCATGATAGACTCTCCAAGGAATTGGAGAAACTTGACAATGCTCACAAGGCGTTGAAAAACGATTTCTCCATCCTCAATGAGTCACATGATCAGCTTCAAAGTCGATTGGCCAAATATGATTTTCCTAGCTTATGCATCTCAACATATAGTCACAAAGAAAATGCTAGTGTGGAAAAAGAAGTTGTCAAGGACATCACTCCCAATAAGGGTGTGCTTGATGAAGTTCTTATCAAGCAAAGGTCAAATCATGGTAAAGAGGGACTTGGGTATGTCACCAAGTCCAAGAATAAGAAAAACAAGAAGAATAAGACCAAGAATGTGCAATCAAATACAAGCACCGCTGAGAAGAATGTTACAAAAGACAAGACTAACTATATTGGTTTTGCAGGGTCTCACAATCCAAATTATGAACTCTTTTGTGATGATTATGGCGATGTTTATGCTTATTATGTAGGTCCCTTTGATGAATATATTGCTTGGTCTATTTGGGTCCCAAAGACCCTTGTTACTAACATGAAAGGACCCATTGAAAAATGGGTACCTAAAACCAAGAAGTAATTCTCTTGCAGGGCTATGCTTCCGGTGGGTCGAAATGGGTGCTGGATAGTAGATGCACTAGTCATATGACCGGAAGCAAGGAGATCATCACGGAGATGCGTCCAAATCATGATAATATTACAGTATCCTATGGTGATAAGTCTAAATCTCAGGTATTGGGTCTTGGCAAGATTGTGGTTGCCCACGATATCTCTCTCGTGGACGTCATGCTTGTTGAGACCCTCGGTTACAACCTTCTTTCTGTTCGTGCCCTTGGCAAGATGGGTTTTGCTGTTTTTATTGATGATGATTTGGTGGTACTCTTGTGGAGCGAGTCTCTAAAGGTCGCTTTCGTTGGATACGTCGAAAATGACCTGTATGTGGTGGACTTTTCGGGGAAAACCACTTCGGATCCGATGTGTCTATTCGGAAAGGCCGACGTGGGCTGGATTTGGCATCGCTGTTTAGCCCATGTCAACATGAGAACTTTGCAAAGTCTTCACAAGGGTGGCCACATCCTTGGACTAAAAGGCAATGTCTCCTTTGCCAAAGATCGTGTTTGCAGGGCTTGTGTTGAAGGCAAAATGCACGACTCTCCCCACAAGAGGAAGACTATTGTGTCTTCAAAGAGGATCTTGGAATTACTTCATGTGGATTTATTTGGTCCTCCTTCTCATGCAAGTCTTGGTGGGAAGAAATATTGTTTGGTCATTGTCGATGATTACTCAAGATATACATGGGTCTATTTCTTCAAGCTAAAGAGTGAGACTCAACAAACTGTTATTGACTTTGCCAATGAAGTTCAACGTCAACACAATGTTCCTATCTTGGCAATAAGAAGTGACAACGGCTCCGAATTCAAAAACTACACCTTGCATGAGTTTCTAAGCGAAGAGGGGATTAGACATAAATATTCCGCTGCGTACACCCCTCAACAAAATGGTGTAGCTGAGAGGAAGAACCGGACTTTGATGGATATGGGCTGAATTCAAGTCTCCTTACAATTTTTGGGCTGAAGCCATATCCACTGCTTGTCACTCATCAAACCGACTCTACCTCCAAAAGATTTTGGACAAGACTCCTTATGAAATACTTACCGGTAACAAGGCCAACATATCATACTTCAGGGTATTCGGGTGTAAGTGTTTCTTTCTTATTAAAGGTGTCCGCTTGTCTAAATTTGAGTCCAAGGCTTTAGAAGGTATTTTTGTTGGTTACGGTGCCGAATCCCACACTTATAGAGTCTACAACAAGATCACTGGGATTGTTGTAGAATCTTGTAGTGTGGAGTTCGATGAAACTAACGGCTCCTTTGTAGGGCAAGTTGATGTTTGTGATGCAGATGTTGAAATACCCCAAGATGCCATAAGAAGAATGGGCGTGGGATTTTTCCGCCCCATTGAGGAACCCCTTGTGGCGGATCGGGAAGGACAATGCTCCACTCAAGTGGATCCCTCATCTTCACAAGATCAACAAGCTCCTACTGTTGGAGAAAAATCTGCACCGACACCGCAACTTGCTGAAGATCATCTGTCTCCTGGACAAGATGGTAGTCCCAAGCCGGACTATCCGCCCCCTCCAATGGGTGGACAATCCGCCCCTGGCACTCCAACTTGTTCCAGGGGATCCGAAGAAGAAGACAGCAGACAAGAAGTTCCCAGGCCGGATTCTCCGGCCCTCGAGGGCGGATTATTCGTCTCTGGTTCTCCCAGTTCTGCCAGGCATGCTTAGGAAGAAGGCACTGGTGCATCATGTCCCAGGCCGGATAGTCTGGCCCCTCCAAGGGGCGGATTATCTGGCCCTGAAGAACAAATTCTACAGCAACCTCCTGTTGTTAACTCCAATCAAGATCAAGGGCAAGGCAGTGGTCAAGACAAGGATACAAATACTGAATCAACTCCTTCTAGAAACAATAAGTACATTGAGGCTCGTCACAAGGCTCGTGCTGATCGGAACCTTGAACTAAGGGGTCACACTCTTGACAAGGTTGTTGGTGATCTACGAAGAAGGGTGTCTACTAGAAGAGAACTTGCAAGCTTATGTGATCATCAAGCTCACATTTCCATGGTTGAACCGAAGAAGGTCTTTGATGCTCTTGAAGATCCCGTTTGGGTTGTTGCAATGCATGAAGAATTAAATTACTTCGAATGCAACAAAGTTTGGAAGCTCGTAGAGAAACCCAAGGATTCCACAATGTTATCAGCACCAATTGGATCTTCAAGAACAAACAAGATGAAAATGGCATTGTTGTGAGGAATAAAGCAAGACTCGTGGCTCAAGGATTCTCTCAAGTGGAAGGAATTGATTTTGGCGAGACTTATGCTCATGTGGCTCGTCTTGAGTCCATCTGTATCCTTCTTGCATATGCAGCCCATCATAATTTTAAATTACAGCAAATGGATGTTAAGAGTGTGTTTCTTAATGGTCCTCTACATGAGTTAGTATACGTCAAGCAGCCTCCGGGTTTTGAGGACCCCAAATTTCCGAACTATGTCTACAAACTCAATAAGGCGCTCTATGGCCTTAAACAAGCCACGCATGCGTGGTATGAGCACCTTAAAGAGCTTTTGTTAGACCGTGGATTCGAAGTTGGGCAAATCGATCCCACTCTTTTTACTAAGAAGGTTAATGGGGAACTTTTTGTATGCCAACTTTATGTAGATGACATTATTTTTGGCTCTACTAACCAAGCTTTTAACGATGAATTTTCAAAGCTTATGACTGACAGGTTTGAGATGTCAATGATGGGTGAGTTGAGGTTCTTTCTTGTATTCGAGATCAAACAACTTAGAGAGGGAACCTTTATTAATCAAGCTAAGTACATGCAAAACATGCTCAAAAGGTTCAAGATGACGGATCTCAATGGCGTTGCTACTCCAATGCAAACAAAGTGTCATCTTGAGCTCAATCCCAAGGGTAAAGACGTGGATCAAAAGGTATACCGATCCATGATCGGCTCTCTCCTTTACCTTTGCGCATCTAGGCCCGATATCGTGTTAAGTGTAGGAGTGTGTGCAAGGTACCAAGCCGCTCCTAAAGAAATCCACTTAGTGGCGGTCAAACGAATCTTCAGATATTTGGTTCATTCCCCGAATTTTGGGTTATGGTATCCCAAGGGTTCAAGTTTCTCTCTATGTGGTTACACTGATTCAGATTGGGTTGGTGACAAAGATGATAGAAAATCAACTTTTGGTGCTTGTCAATTCTTGGGCAGGTCTCTAGTATGTTGGTCTTCAAAGAAACAGAATTGTATTTCACTTTCAACCGCCGAAGCTGAATATGTTGCTGCTGCTAGTGCTTGTACCCATTTATTATGGATGAGGAAAACTTTAAAGGAATACGGTGTCAATTGTGACAAAGTGCCTCTATTATGTGACAATGAAAGTGCTATCAAAATTGGTTACAATCCCGTGCAGCATACAAGAACAAAACATATTAAGATTCGCAACCATTTCATTCGGGATCATGTTGCTCGTGGCGATATTGCCCTATACTTTGTGATAACGAAGAACCAACTTGCTGATATTTTCACGAAGCCCCTTGATGAAGCAAGATTCTATTATTTGAGGAATGAGCTAAATATCATAGATTCAAGGAGCTTGGCTTGACTACCCTTGCACACTCACTTGCTCTTATTCATGTATTTGGTTTAGATGCGGGCATAGACATAGGGGGAGTGTGGTCCTAATTGATTGGGCTAACCCTCCCCCCATAAAGTCGAAAGCAATAAAAATCATTTCCCTTAATATCAATTTGTGATATATGGGTCATCGATGAGCATTGGTTTTAAACTCAAGATACATCTTCGCGGTGTCATGCCATGCGCTCCAACATGGTGGCTTCGGCCACCGCCCTCTTCCTTGAGAAGAGTTGGTTTCTAATGCTCTCTTTGGATTTTCTTGCATATTTATTGTTCTTATGGAAAACACACTCAACTTTGGTTTTTGTTTGATTTGATTCTTGCAAATTTGGGTGTGTAGTACCATCTCAGTTTGTTGCTCTAAACCCAAGACTTCCTTCCCTCCTTGGCGTTTCGACGAGGATGAGGAGGAGTTATCTTCAGGGGCGTTAGCATCGCTCTTCTTCCTTTTTGGCGTTTCGATGCCAAAGGGGGAGAAGTAGTTCTATTAGGTCTCGTGGATTTGCAAGGGTCGGGCGCAAGCACTTGTCTTTTAGTCGTTTTATTCGCTTACTTTTGCCTTTTAGCGTGAACTTATTTTCTATTTGTGCTTGGGTATGTAAGACTATGTCGTGCTTTACTCTGCGTGTTTGGTATTCTGGAATTCTGGATTTATATTGTGGATCTCATGGAATTCTGGATTTATCTGTGGAGCCTATTTGATGGCATATGGAATCATGGGATTATCTAATGTATGCATCAATATTGTTGGGATGTGCTTGGAGGCTATCAATCTCATTATTTACTTTGGCTATAGTCACATCCCGGTGGTATGACCTTGTTTCCCTACCCACCTTGTTTCAATTATCTTTGCTTTGAAAGTTGTATTCTCTCTTGTGTGTGTATTTGTATTCAAATGCAAATTGTAAGTATGCACAGATCTAGGGGGAGCGTCTTTCATTTTTAAAGGTGGCGTTAGCCGGTTTCATTGCAAATCCTAGTATTGTCATCTAACACCAAAAAGGGGGAGATTGAAAGAACATTTCATAATCCCTAGTGTTTTGTGTGTTAGATAACAATATCAAGGATTATTTAATGTGTGTTGAAGTGTTGCAGCTCTCTCTAAGGAAAAAGTATCTGCCTTTGGGGGTGGATAATCCGCCCCCACCAGGGGCGGATAATCCGCCCCTCCCTCTTCCCAAATCGGCGCAAGCCCCAGAAGGGGGCGGAGTTTTGGCCGGATTTTCCGGCCTCGCCGGATAATCCGCCCCTCAGGGGGGGCGGATAGTTCGCCCCCCTTTATCATCGCCAAGGCGCAAACCCCAGAGAGGGGGCGGAGTTTTGGCCGGAATTTCCGGCTAGGCCAGATAATCCGCCCCAGGAGGGGGCCAAATTATCTGCCCCCCCCCCCAAGATCTTCACCAAGTTTTCGCAGGCGCCAGCCCCAGAGAGAGGGCGGATTTTCTCCCGGAATATCCGCCCTTGGGGCGGAGTTTTCCCAGGGGGCGGATAATCCGCCCCCAAAGTTGCTCAATGGCCAGATCTGGGGAGGGGTATTTAAGCCAGCATTCCCCCTCCTGCCAGATTGCTTGATTCATTCGAAAAACACAAGATCTGATCTGCAACCTTCATCCAAGAGAGCTCCACCTAGATCCACCCAAAGGCCTCGTCCCTTGGGGAATCGAAGGAGGAGAACTCGATCTTCATCATCAGCAATCAAGCGCTTCATATCCTCTCCATTCATTTGGAGATTCACCGATCTAGTATTTCTTGCAAATACCTAGATCCTTGTTTTGTTTATATTGATAAACCTTGTTCTTGTGACAGCTTGTTGTCATCTCGGGAGCCCCCAATTCAGTTGTGGGTGTGTGCCCCGGTAGCGTTGTAAAAGGCACCGGTTCCCGCCTCGAAGGGATCCAATAGTGGAGAAGGTGGATCAGGCCTCTCATGGCGAGATCCATCGGAGAATAGGGTGAGGCCTATTGTGGCGTGGTGGTCTTAGAACCGCCCACCCCTCCAACGCAGATGTACTTCCCTTAACAAGGAAGGGACTGCGGTAAAACAAATCCCTGTGTCTCCGCGTGCTCCACTACGGTTCCTTCGCTCCTCTCTTTACGTGCTTAGTAGCTAGGGTTGCATATAGGGAAATTCTCGTAGTTACATATCTAGAGAATTTACTTTGTGTCAAGCCTAAAATTGAAAAAGTATTAAAGATTGGTTAGCACCTATTCACCCCCCCCCTCTAGGTGCCCATACGATCCATTTCATCAGCATCGGACCACTAAGCATGGCTAAGCTTGACTGAACTGTGGCACTAGCGATGCTCATAAGCCAAACCCTAATTATGCTAGGAGCAGTGGATCAGGTATTTAGTTCACAAGGGGAAACATGCATCAGATAGGATTACTCCATCTACTAATAAAAGACTGTTGAACCGAATGCATATGACGAGAATGAAATAATTTGTAAACATAGGATTCATATGTATGAGTAGGGCTTCGCTTGCCTTGTCCGTTGTTGGACTGATACTGCTCTTTGGTGGCGTTGACTTCAGCTTCAGGTTTGGTTCCTATTCGCAAGAACCAATCACTGGAAAAGAGAAAGTAACACTCAACACATGGCATGTGCAATGCTCATACAATATGGATGATATGACAGGTTAAACAATGTTGAAATAAACCCTAGAACATGCTTGCTCATTTTAAACAGGGTCCGAGATGTCCAAACCCTAAAACAGGGGGATCATTGGAATCACCTGTGGGGTTCAATTGGTTCTTCTAATTAAACTTGACATAAAATTTGATTAACAATGTATGATTATATCTTAGTGAGAAAGGTTTCATTTTTTTGATCATTTTGGTATATTATTTGTATTTTTCTGATCTAAAATGAATTAGTTATGAATTTCCCAAATTTTAATTTATTTTAAATCATTTTTGGAATATTTGAAATAATTTTCAAACATGGGCCCACATGTCAGACTTTTATTAATTTCAGAAAACAATTACAGAAAATGTTAAAACCCTGACAGGCAGGGCCCACCTGGCATACATTTTCCATTTACAAAAATGATTTACAAAACAATTAAAATAAAAAGAAAAGAATTACTGCATCATGCTGACGCCAGCATGATGTCAACAATGGACAAGCTCTCAGATCGAGAGTGAGGCCAGCGCTAGGGAGCTCGTGGGGCTGCGCGTTCGACGCAGCGCATCATGATGAGCACGCTAGTGGCGGCGCCTCTCATTATTGGTCATCGGAGCGTCGCGTCCGATGAGCTCCAGCGGCGGCGGCGGCGGGCACATGCGGGGAGAGCGACACAGGGGGAGAGGGAGGAAACAGAGAACACCGCGAGGACGAGGAGCTCACCGTGATCATGATAGGCTTGACGACGAAGCAAGGTGAGCTCGGGATCGGCGGGGATCGACGGAGACCGAAAGCAACCGGAGCTTCCGATTCGCCCGATTGAGGTCGCGTGCGAGGGGGAAAAGTAGCTAGGGGAAGGAGTCGAGCACGGCGGTTCCAGCGGTGGCGTCGGCTAAGGCTGGGGTGGCCGGAGACGGCAACGGCGAGAGGTTGCATACGAGATAGGGTTCGGCCATGGCGAGAGAGAATGGAGAGGAGAGGGGAACTGGTGGGCTAGGGTTCGTCGACAGCGACCAGGGTTACTTGTAGACGCTCGGGGGCGACGGCACGTATCGCAGCGCACGGCGGCCGGTGGCGAGGCGACAGCGAGCTGCTTCGGGCGCGGCGAGAGGTGGACGACGACGATAGTGGTGACGAAACGGTATGTCCCAGAGGTGGGCTGGCTGCTGGCTGCGCTGGGCAGCAGAGAGAGGGGAGAGATGGGCTAAGCCCAGTAGCTAGGTTAGGTTTAGATTTTTTTCTGTTAAACCTTTTTTCTTTTCTATTTTCTAATTTCTGTTTGTATTTTGAGTTTAAATCTGTTTTAAATAATTTCAAATTATAGAAACTTTTATATAATATTTGAAAACACTAAGGGTCCCTCAACACCATTTGGTCTCCATTTGTTTTGAGAATTTTCAAAATATAGAAACCATTTGAATTTATTCAAAGAGAGAGGGGAAGCTATTAGGGTTTTATTTGGTGTTTGTTTGTTTAAACCAAAATGCGAGTATAATGCATGCATGCTATGCTCAAACATGTTTTTATTAATATTACACAAAAGGTGGTATGTTACAAAGCATATACAGCTTCGATATTTACAATGGTTCAAGTCTATTAGGGGCAAAGAAATAAAGTGTGCCATTAAGTTTGTGAGAGCTTTACTAACTAGTTTTCACATAACAAAATATTTTTTAATTCGAAAGTTAGATGAAGCTTGATAATTTGCTTGGAATAGCAACAACTACTAGGTAGATATGGAAACTTGAGAAGTATGCCTTCTCAAAACAGGTTTTTGGCTAGCAAGGCTGGGTAGCAAGCAAGAGAGTTGAAAGAAACAAGCAAACATACAAGTAATAAAGCCAAACATGCAATCTTCCTTTAAGATAGAAAAGGATCTTAAATAAAGAATACTAAGCTTATGATCCAACAAGAAAGAAAACAAATGATACAAAATACCTGTAAGCTTTTTCTTTCTTTTTCTCTTTCATAGTAATGCTACTGACCAGAACTCGGTTTGCCAAAACCAGTTTAGATCCACTTGGTGATCCCAGAGTGGTGCCAATACTGATCAACAAGATCCATCACATAATAGAGATTGCAAACTAAAAATAAGAAGTGCAAAAAGTAAAAGATGAGACTTCTCATTAATATTCAATAAATTCACTCACACCAAGGGATACATAGATAATCAACTAAAGGAGAGATACTTCCACATGCAAACCAAACTATAAGATAACCTCTCTACCAAAGATATGAATCCACTAAAAAGGTAAAAGATAAAAGATAATGGAAGTGATACAGCGGCACTCCCCCAAGCATTGAACAAGCCAAGGGGATGCCAAACCTGATGATGAATTACTCCCTTGGTGGTGGTGGTGTTCTCTTGATAAGCTCCTCAATCAACTTCCTTAGTTCCTCAAACTCAAAAGTAAGAGTACGGATTAGCTCCAAGTTTTGCTCTATACGGTTCATGATCATGTCAGTCCGAGAATCCCAGTTCTTGTTATTTTTCCCCACTCTTCATACTTAGCATGATCCTTCTCTGCATTGTTAGAACGAGGCAAATCCCAAGCCGAGGGCAAATTCCCTTTGGGCACATGTTGATATTGATATTCATGTATAAGTGCATGGAAGGGTCTCTTCTTACGTATAGGAGATGACCGTGGATTGTAGAAGAGACGTGGAGGTTTCCCTCCTGTGGACATCCGTGCTATCCTCTTAGGCTTGATAGTGGTTGCCACCACTCCAATGCTTGCGACGGTAGCACGAGTGTCTGGTTTCTTGTCGTCCTCCATGTCACCTTCATACCCTTCCAGAATCTCCTCCTCCTTGGGAACTTGAGGTTCTTCTTCCTCGGGCTTCTTGCCTTTGTCGTTGGTTGATACGTTGGAAACGTATCTATAATTTTTTATGCTACATGCTTGTTTAGTATCTACTTTTCTTTACTTGCCTACACTTTGAGGTGCCTTTTACATGTTTTCTGGTACTAACCTATTAAAAAGTTGCAACAGTGCTAGATGCCTGTTTTATGCTATTTTTGGTTTCAAAAAAGTTAGTAAAGAAATATTCTTGGAATTAGACGAGACGAAGGACAAATTCAATTACTTTCCGTGGGGAACAAGAAGTCCAGAGGAGAGCCGGAGGGGCCGGCCAGGGGGGCCAGACCCACCCCAGGTGTGGGGGCAGGTGGGCCGGTGCCAGGCTAGGGTTTGGCGGCCCTGGTCGCCTCCTGGTCTCGCTCCTTCGCCTATAAGAAGCCCCCGATGCAAAAAACCCTGAGTACCAGATCAGAAATCCATGAAACCGTCTCTAGCCGCCGCCACCATCGTCCCTAGATCGGGGGGATCTAAAGTTCTTCCCGGCACTCTGCCGGAGGGGAGATCATCCCGGAGGCCTTCTCTCCGGTATGATTCGTGAGTAGTTCCACCTTGGACTATGGGTCCATGTAGTAGCTAGATGGTTGTATCTCCTCCTTTGTGATTTCATGTATAGATCTTGTGAGCTCCATTCATGATCAAGATCTAATCTATTTGTAATCATGCATGTTGTGTTTGTGGGGATCCGATAGATATTGAGATTATTATGTTGGTTTGATTAGTGGTTTTATCTTTATGATTCTACCATGTATGTGTTGTTTGTGATCTTGCATGCTCTCCGTTGCTAGTGGTTATCTTGGCCAAGTAGTTACTAGTGACTCTAAGAGGGAGTATTTATTCTCGATAGTGGGTTCATGCCTCTAGTTTCCAAGGGAAGTGACAGAAATCTCTTTGGTTGTAGATGTGTTGTTGCTACTAGGGAGAAAACAACGGTCTCTTGTTCATGGAACATGTGGACTGTTTACCTTACACACTTTGCTTAAAGCAGTTGTCTGTTGCTTGCAACTTAATACTGGAGGGGGTTCGGATGATAACCTGAAGGTGGATTTCTAGTCATAGATGCAGTTGGATGGCGGTCTATGTATATTGTTGTATTGCCCAATCAACCTCATAGGATCTTTCTGGCTAGTAATTGCATTGTTATGCCTTGCTCAGTTCCTGTCAATTGCCCCGCTGTAATTTGTTTACCCTTCATGCCATGTTGTTTATCTAAGGAGAGCACCTCTAGTGAACTATGGACCCCGGTCCAATCTTTACCATTGATACATCTTCCACTGTTACTTGTTTACTTGCTGCAAACCATTACCTCCACACCATACGTTTAATCCTTTGTTACAACAAACCGGTGAGCTTCACAACCTCACTAATTCGTTGGGGCAAAGTCTTGAGTTTGTGTTGTGCAGGTCTCCATGTTGCCAGCAACACCTTTGAGACGTTTCCTTCCTCCTTTAGATTCGATAACCTCCGTCTCTACTGAGGGAAACTTGCTGCTGTACTCATCACACCTTGCTCTTGGGGTTCCAACGAAGTGTCCGACGTCAACACTGGGTGCACGCATCAAGATTTCTGGCGCCGTTGCTGGGGAATCTTGTAACATCCCTAAAATCATGTTTCAAAACACATGCATATCATCCATGCATCCATGAATCATTTAGGGTTTCATTTCAAAATCATTTCAAAAACAGGAGCATTGTTGCTCATTATTTTATGTATGAATACTCTGGCCTTTGTGCTACTTGCTAATGAGAAGGGTGCTTTTATTCTTTTAGTAATGTTTTGAGTTCAAACTTAAATGTTTCCAAAAGCTTGAGCAAAGTTTCAAAACAAAATATGAAATAAAACCAAATCTATGCCTATTATCATATCTCAAAGGCTTGGTTTTATTTTTATTTTCAAATAACCCAAGTGTGTTTTATGTAAACAGAAGTGTTTGACACATATTTGAGTACAAGATTCACTGTAAAAAAATCTTGAGAAGGTTTGAATTCAAACTAAATTGAAATGGAGTTTGAAATCCAATTCTAGAAATTCAAACAGAAAAAGAAAAGGAGTAAAGAGGAAAAAATAAGCAAACGGCCAATCTGGCCCAAACCAGCCCAACTCGACCCAGCTAGCCCAATAGCCCCTCCCCGCTAAGCATTTTCTTTCACTCACAGCCGCACCCACTGAGTCTCTAACCGCCTGGACCCATCCTCACTCCTTTACTCTCGCTGACAACCACAGCCCAGACGACTATCGTCGTCTCCACCCAGCGACCAGTTCATCCCCAAAATTACGCCGGGCGTTTCCTGTTTAAATTCACGGCGTCAATTCCCGTTCAACGCCTGAGTAAATCTCGCTCACGTCCTTGCTACTTAAACCCCCTCTCCATTTCCCCCCAAACCCCAAACACAGAGCGCCCCCAGGCTGCGAGAATTCCTCGCTGCTCCGACGAGTTCGTCGTCGAATTCCGGTGAGCACCGCACGCCCCTTTGTCTATGGTTCATGCTGGCTTGTTCTACATCTCCGTGCGCACCTACTGATGCTTTCCATTTGCTCGCGCATGGTCTGTAGCCTCGGCAACGTAAACGACTGAGCTCCGCCGCCCTCTGTTCGAACTCCGGCGACCTTTTCACGTAAGTCCCAGCCTCCCCTCTCCCTCTGTTTGATGCGCGTAAGAGCTCTAGTGTCCTGCGCATCTAACGACACCTTTCTCTCGTCTTAGCGCGGCCCAGAGTGTCGCCAACATGGACGAACAGAAGCCACCATCGCCAAGGACTACTCCGATGAGCAATCCGCGACAACTCCGAGCGCCCCTTCGCCAACCGAGCACACGTCGAGCTTCTCCTCATCACGGCGATTCTGGTGAGCATCCTCCCACCTCCCCGCGCGACCTAGTTCGCTGGCTCCTCCACTGACTGAGCGCGCCACCTCCTGTCGCCGCCGCTAGCGCCGCCACTTGTTGGTCAAACGCTGAGAGCCGTTAGATTTAGATCTAGTGGACACGATAGATCATAAGCGAAGCGGTATGTTTTAATCAGAGCCGCGCATTATAGTTAGATCCAACGGTTCGCAGACGCGATCCAGCGCGAAGCGGTACTAGCCAATTAGGAGGCGCCGCGTGGCACGAGTTTGGTTTTAAAATTTGGAATTATATCTATTAGATGTTTGATTTTGTTTAAATCATAACTTTTGAATGCCACGTCCAAATTTGAAAAAATTATATCGATGGAATCAGGAGAGAAAATCCTTTCCATCTATGCAATGTGTTTAATGTTTTGCCTCTGTTAAAAAGGTTGTTTTTACAGAAACTTGTGTAGGCTTATTTTGTATATATTAATTATTTGGGAAATGATTTAATGTTCAAATAAAGTTTGTTTGGAAAGTTTTGAACTTGTTTATGAATCAGTACTATGCACTTGTCTTGTTTACTGTAGAAAATCATCCCATGGCATTATGCATGCATGCATATATTTTTGCTTGTATTTATTTTGTATGTGATTTTGGTGCTATGATTTTATGTGTAGATTTTGGTGCAAATAGTGATTGTGATTGTGAGGATTGTAGCTACTCTCCAAACTACCAAGGCAAGTGGTGCTTCATGATTTATTCCTATGTTTTCAAATATGCATTAGAAATATTTTGCTAGTCTTGCATGGATATTTTTAATCTATATGCTATGCTTGGGAAATCCTAGTAGTTGTAGAATTGATAGAAATATTTCTAAGTCTTATCAATTCTATGTTTAGCCTAGCTAGTAGCAACCAAGGATGGTTATATATTCATGCTATGATCAAATATTTCTAAGTCTTTGGACTATGTTTTGGCTTAATAAAACAACTAAGTGAATGAAACACATGGGTGGAATGGAAAGATTGGTTTGTGTTGAGTGGTTACACAAGGCCCATTTCTATGGTTTACCTTGTGTATCTCACTTGTGGAAAGCCACCCAGGAACAAAGGGATTTGAGATGCCATATGTTAAGAAGCTTCTAGTGCAGCCACTTGGCAATATGAGCTCTGCCTGGATCATATAGGTTGCAATAACTTAGCCATTTGGACAGTTGGTGGTAGTGGGATTGATAGGTTGGAGCGCGTCCATTTGGTCTAAGGGAAGGCTTCTGAAAGGTCCTGTCTTGGTGAAAATCAAGTCTGGTGGGGAAAGTGCACAACCTCTACAGATGGAAGAATCTAAGTACTTAGCCATGTCCCTGGTAAAGGACAAATTTGAGCATCAAGACATGGAAGCTATCAAGAATCTCCTCATCCCAATTTCTAAGTAAAAACTTGTGGTTAAACAAGGGTGAAGGTTCACCAATGTCTATTGGTGGTTCCTTGGGAAAGTTTTTGTCAAAGAAAAACTTAGTGTTTTCAACTAATAGGCAAAACCTATTTTGAGCAAAGCAAGCCTAAGCTACACTTAGCCAAAATGCATATAGTACTTAGTCCACCAATATTCTACTAAGTTATCACTTGTCAATACTATTCCAATGTATTGACCCACTGTGGCTGTAACTTGTGATATTGCAGGTTATTCTCATGATGATTAGGAGTCATGAGTCTACACTCAACATGCTTGCCTGTGGCACATGAAGATGAAGACTTATTTATCTTATTACTTATTTAAACTCTTGTACTAGGCATGTGGCCATGGAGTTGTAAAAGACTATGTTTGTCTCTGGAATGGTTGTAATAATGACCTTTGTTTCTGTGTACTTCATCTTAAACTGTGGATGCTAGCATTGATCCAGGGACTAGCATTGCAATCACAGGGATCCTTTTCCTTTATAAAGGAGGGATCTTACAGATGGTATCAGAGCACTGTGTTGCCTGTAGGATTATGACCCTAGGATTGGAAATCACTAAGGAAAAATTTTAACAACTTCCACACTTGTCTTTTCTTCTCGTAAACTTTTCTAATCTTCTTTCTCATCTCTAATTGTAGATGAACTCCATCAACGAAGCCGTAAGGAAGGGACCACTCATGACTATGACTTTGGAATGTGAGACAGAATTTCCCAAGGCTCTCAAGGACCTCATGGTTGCAATGGGAATACATGGTGCAGCTGTGTACAAAGGTTTTCCTATAATGGATGAAGGAGTTGAGTACTGGTGGGTGCAACTTCACTTGTATAAAAACAAGGAAGACAACCACAAAGAATCAGGATTCTGCATGGTCACCAATTCAGTGGTGCACACTACATTCTTTGATTCAGCAAGGGATGCAGCTTGGAAGGCCATCAAAGACCTTGGTGATAGAATCAAGTGCAGAATGCTCAACACTCAGAATGACCTAAAGGAAGAAAAGAAACATACCCAAGAGTTAGAGGCTACCAACCAAACCTTAAGAGAAGACATTATATACTTAGTAATGGAGTCATGTGCTCTACATAGACAGATTGCTTCTAGAGATGCCCTGTTAACCAACTTGGCAAGTGAGATGGGATTGTAACTTACTTTG